>ML106116.1:19297-46536 GCA_003697995.1 Taxidea taxus jeffersonii | reverse complement strand
GGCTTGAATGTGGAGAATAGAAAAAATAGGGGCTTATATAGTTTAAAACAGGAAAAATAGGGAAGTGTGTGAGTTGTCATCTGGAATTATTTGAGGTTGGTTCATTAGAGCATAGGTGAATAATTTCAGGTCTTCTAGGAAAGAGGTAGAGTGATATTTTCACTGTATCCAGCCCTGGATATCACTGAAATACAGTGATATTTTCACTGTACCCAAATCCAGCAGGGGTTTGGGTATAGAGGAAAAAAAAAATCCTTTCTTATGTCTTTAAAAAATATAGATGACCGAGTCACATCAGAACAAAATAGTTCTTGAGGCCAGACCTACCTATAACTTTCTGGGAATGTTACAATTTCTGGGCTACAGACTTCTGGAAAGTCTGTAAAGTAAAAAGTCTGGAAAGTGAAAAGGAAAAGAGAACAGTGAAACTTCACATAATTGCCAAGAAGTAGTAGGTAAAATCAGGAGAATGACTTTCACTATTATTTTTTGTTGCCAAAGCATTCTTAGGGAAGTTTTAAGAAACTGCCTATCAACTCCCATAATGCCTTGAAGCTGCGTTAGAAACCAGTGTCTAAAATGACTATTTTACTTACATGGCCATTATATGATAGTGGCTGAAGAAAGTAATTTTACCTTTCTCATATGCCTTAGATATTTTAACCAAGTTATATGCTTACTTTTGAAAAGCTATATTCCCTTAAAAATCAATTCAGGAAGATAGATGCTGCCTCAGAATGAACCGTCTTCTTGATTTCTCCATCTTACTCCTCCTGTCTTTATCACTGGCAATGCACATAAAGCTGTCCAAGTTCTTGTCTGAATTTAGGGAATACTAGAAGATGTAGGAGTCTTTGTGTGATGTAAAGACTAATCATGTGCTTCAAGCCTGAAGAAAGGGAGCCACTTCAGCAAATGTGCATGGTCATGACACTTATGTGAGCACATGAAATGTTCATGGGGAATCTTCATGTCTCCCAGACAAATACTAGGTCGAACCTCATGAGTTTGTTTACATTCGACAATTTTCAACTTACAAAATGAATATTTCCTATTTTCCAACTAATAATAAGGAAATTTCTGAGAACTTCGTTTTTTGCCTGTATTGATTTTGTTATTTTGTGTGTTTCTGGCAAATTGTCTCTGAACCTTTAATAGTATTGCCATTAATCAATACCCATAATATATTATTTAACCTGTAAGAGAAGACAGAGTATGTCCTGCATCAGAAATTCCTTTTCTTTGGCAACAGCTTTATGTTTACCCTTCTATTTATATCATTGTGTTTGCACATCAAACTGGTATATATCATGTTATCTCATATCACTCCAAGTTGCATCAAGATTATGTGTATGTCTCTGGTTTTATCTGTTCAACCATTTCCCAAGTGTTTCTCCTCCTCGTGTCTAAATTCCGAGGTTTCCATGCTGTCAGCCACCAAAACACAGATGGATTATGTTCTAACTGTGTGTTAGGTGTGGAAAGTGCTATGTTTATGGTTGTACGCTCTAAAGCTTAGCCCTAGTTGATACAATCACCCAGGACTTCTTACAAATGTATATTCATCTTGGTGGATGTCTTTGGCAGAATCACTATACTTTCTATGTGATTGAAACAATTTAGATAACACAATGGCCTTATTTGTCTAGGAATATTTCTCCCAGTCATTTTCCATCAGCCTGATTCCACATGTGTTCAAAACACACACACACACACACACACACACATTGCATGCAAGTTGGTTGTGATGAAAATTATCCAAGTGAGGCATTAAGGCATTAATTTTTCTTATGCTTTCCCTTACAGTTACTATGTGGCCATGTGTGGAGATGGGGCTAATGACTGTGGGGTGAGTAGAAATGACTTCAACCAATGCAGGTGGTTCCCTACTGTCCCTCTCGAGGACCCCATGGTTCCCCAGGGTCTGTCTCTTCACCCTTCTGTCAGCAATCACTTCATCAGTCTGCTGTTTACATTCCCCACACCCGAGTGTGAGCTGGACGCTGAGATGCGTAGTCAGGTGAGCCACTTCTGCTGTTTTCTGACAACTCCTAGAATAAGAAGGACAATGAAGTCTACTTAGACTCCTGTGGTTCAGACCCAGAAGGGACTTTTCACAATGAGTTGATTTAAATCACTCATGTTACCAATATAGAAGTGAATCTCAAGGAGGTGAATTCTTTATTCTCTTTCTTTTTCTTCTCTTTTGTTTCATTTTTATTTATTTTTATTTATTTATTTTGTCTCAAGTCATACAACTTGGTAAAGGCTTAGTAAAGAAAACATTTTAAACAGATGGTTTAAAGTTTTGAATTATGTATAAACTGCATTTTTCCCCTGCTAAACTTCTCCAAGGTTAGTTTTTAAAAGTTGGCTTTAACCCCAAATTCTTACCATCAGTTAAATCATAGACCAAACTATTTGGCTATTACAAACTATAGCAAGCCTAAGTTAATGATTCTTAGCAGATTACATTCCATACACAATAGAAGGCAGCACATGTTTTGGATTCTGAGTTTTGAAGATATGTTGAAACCATAGCCTACCTTGAAAAGAAGAAAATATTTTTAGTACAAAACTGAAGAGTATTGCTTTGTATTTCTAAAGTCTATTAGATACTTAAGATCTGAGTAGTTTTTTTACTTTATTTTTACATATTTTCTTCAAAGTGCTATGGAAAAACTGCTTACACTTAAAGATCTCTTACACATTTTTCTATCTTACACTTTGTGATAAGCCAGTTGTTAGTCTGCTCTTCAAAACCTAGAATGAGTACCCATTGCCATAGTTATGTGGAATTTAGTACAAAAGAAATAATAAGTGTTAAAAAGGACATAGTCTCTGTCTCCTTAAAATTCATCTAGTTGCGGAAAGAATCTTGAATAATATTAACCCAAACATAAAGTAGATGGTCTTAAAATATGTAATAAAGAAACCAAATACTAAGGGAGAAAATAGGAAGAAGCGAATATTCTAATATTTATTGAATAGGAATTTAGCATGTACCGGCTGTGGTAACAAGATACTTTGCATGCTCTAGAACTACAGAAGTATGAAATCCCTTTTTTTTTTTTTTAAAGATTTTATTTATTTAGACAGACAGAGATCACAAGTAGTCAGAGAGGCAGGCAGGGAGAGAAGGAAGCAGGCTTTCTGTGGACCAGAGAGCCCGACGTGGGGCTTGATCCCAGGACCCTGGGATCATGACCTGAGGCGAAGGCAGAGGCTTTAACCCACTGAGCCACCCAGGCACCCCTGAAATCCCTTTTTATGCTCATACAATTCTTGTAGGATTAGGAACTTGCTGGCCTGCTAATTAGCCATTGTCTGTTCTGTGCACTCTCTGGGCTGCTTCTCATCTTGATGAGAATGAATTAGCCTTTATTTCAGTGAGGAAACACATGTCCTAGAGTGATCTGTGATGTATACGATCCCTGTCTCCAGTGAAGATGCTTTCCGTCCCGTACTTCATCCCAGCAGTTTGCTGGTTGACTAGATCAGCCTACCCAGGAAAAGATGAGGATTAGATAGCTTTTCCTTTTGTTCATAAAGATAGCCTGCTGAGTGGTAAGAACTGTGACAGCCCCCACAGATGTCCACCCAAATGCTGTCATCTTTTTCATGGACTATTTGAATGAATGCTTCCATTTTCTTATCATCTCTACATCCCTGCAACCAATGCGCGCGCACACACATACACACACACACACACACACACACACACACACACACCACTCTCCTACCCTGATGTCATTGTTTAGCTTGTCCCTCTTTAGTTGATGACTTTCTGGATCAGGAGAGGGAGGTACTCTAGGTAGGGGAACAGCATAAGCACAAACCCAGGGCTGGAAGGTTACAGTGTTATAAACTCGACAATGTGAGGAATAGCCTTGTGGTGTTGGAAGAGTTAGAACGTGGCCTGAGGAGTCCTGGGTATAATGTGGACTTGTCATTCTAGGCTTTGAAAATGGCTCACGCAGGCATTTCGCTGTCAGAGCAGGAAGCATCTGTGGCCTCCCATTTCACCTCAAAAACAGCCAACATCAAGTGTGTGCCTCAGCTCATCAAGTAAGCCACTACTTCCCCTTCCACCTTCATGACTGATGGGCTCCTCATCTGACTCTGGGCAGAATTCAACCATAATTTAAAGCGATAAATGTCCCAACAGAGGTATGAGTAAAATGCTATCAGAGCACCAATTAAGGGACCACCAGTGTTTGGGAATGCTAGTAACAGCCCCCCAAAAAGCGACTTTTGCTGAGGCTTGCAAGATGAAAGGCTATGCCATGTGAATAGTTGAAAGGTAGAGTTGATATCTAAAAAACAGTTGCGTTTCTTACTTCTCCTCTTCCTTATTTTATATGTTGGATGTATACTGGAACCTTCCTCCCTAGGATTGGGGTGGGTGAAGAAGCACAAAGGGAACATTGCATCAGATAACTTTCCCAAATAGTGTTACCTCTCCAAGATAAAAATCAGGAAAAATCCAAAATGATCACATGGAAGACTACATTTGAGGGAAGGTTAAGGAATAAACACTTGATTTTCTCAGTAGCTCCCTCATCTCCACTCAACTCTCATTGCTGACTTTGTCTCTACTCATATTTCAAATGTAGTTAAAAATAAAAATTAAGGTTTATGTTTTGTTCACAAATCTTATTCACCTGTAACATGGTGGGGTAACTTCAGCCTATCTTCACAGCCAGTGGTCTGAAAGCACCAAAACTTGAGATTTTATTTAAAAAGGATAATCCTGAAGTTCTCCAGCATGTCCCTTGATGCATCTGTGCATCTGAATGGGCAACTACTAGAAGGAATCATTCACCTAAATATTCCAGTGCAGTTTTTTCCATGCCCACATCTGGTTGCATAGCAGTGAGATAGCTTGACACGTCTCCCTGATCCCAGGATGCATGTACCTGTGTCCTTCCACACCCTGAAACATCAGCAACCCCTGCTTCCAGAACACCTCTTCCTAACTCTTGTGTTCTCTGGTCCTTAGAGCCCTGAGAACCTCGGAGCATTTTGAACTCTTTCCCTTCTTCGCCCATAGCCAAGTGAGCATTGTGTTTTCCTGATCTTTCAGAGACTCCTCCAAGCCCTTTCCTTACTCTCTCTACTGTCTTAACTTTGTTTCATATCATGGCAATTACAAAATGACAGTGCCCAGGACCCTAGATCATGCCTCCCATTATCAATACAACTCATGGAGCTTTTTAAAATATTGTGCTTGGAAATGGGGTGGATGAAGGATGAGACCAATCTTGCCCTGGAAGACTCATCCTAGTAAAGGTACAGAGAGATAGGAATATAATCCTAGAGCAGAGAATCTTCTGCATGATAAGTGAGAAGTGTTCAACAAATTAGTTTTAATAAATTAATGCCCTAACAATATGGTAATTTTTCCAGTAGTTCAGGTTGATGACTTAAGCCAGGAAGGAAGATTTCAGCAGGGGACTTGGAACTTGAAGGGTGGACAGAACATGTGTAAACAGGAAGGAGGTGGGAGAATATTCCAGGTTAGGGAAGTGGAGAGCCATGTTTAGCAATGGGGCTTTAACTTGGGAGTGTAGAAGCCCAACGGCCCAGTTGGGCCAAGAAGATTCTCAGGTGGAAGTTATGGAGGGTAAATTGGAGTGCCAAGTGCGGAGGGAGTTTAAACTCTTGGACAGTTGCACAAAGTGCCTACTTGATCCATCCAAAAAGCAGTAGCATTTGAACTTCAGATGCTTTGTCTCACACATGTGACCTATTGCATTTGTGAATGCAATGTAGTATTTTAAGATCCAAGTCATGATGTAAAATTTCTCTAGTGGCGGATTGTTTAGTAAGACTTCAGGGTAGAATCTCTTTGCTTTTATATTTCATAGATTCATAAAAATTAGGTATGGTTCAGCTCTGTTAGGCTCATTTTACCCTTGCTGTCCTTGATGCATGCTTATTCCTGGGAAAGCATTCCGCACCGCCCCCCAGGGGCACTGAGGTACAGTTTTAGATGTGTACGTAGATCCACAGGTTCTTGTTTGTATCTTTTGAAACATGATTGACTTGTTGCTCTGGTTGAAGCCCTTCAGGGCAAGGACTGTACCTTATTCCTTTTTGTATTATCATGCCCAGTCCTAAGCTGGATACATCAGAACATTCGAAGAACGGTTGTGGAATTCATAAATGATGAGTTAGCTTCTTAAAATTCATCATCATTAGAAATAGTGGTAATTTTGGAGGCCTGTGCAAACCTCCCTTATACTTTCCTCACAATGGCTTTTTGCACTTGCCTTTGAATTTGGGTGCTTTCATTTTTATGGAAAGGTACACACAAAAGGATAAAAAGGATGAAACCACAACATTTATGTGAGAAATTGGTCCAGGCTTCACATGCTGGCCCCTCCTCAGCTTGTGGGTTGCTCCATTCTGCATTGAAAACAAATGGCAGTGCCTTAAAACTGGTGGAAAACATCTGGCCAATACACCTTAGCCCGTCTCTCCCAAACCTTCTCATCATGTCTAAGGTGAAGCAGTTACTAGTTCGGCTTTTAAGGTTTTTCCTTGTTGGGTACCCCTTCCTTTGACAAAGTATTCAAGCAGTGCAGATGTCCATGCCACGGAGGGAGGACGTAGGCTGCCTCCCATGTGAATTCGCTTCTGTCGTGACAAGAGCAGGCTACAGGAGGGGCTGTTTGCCAGGTTTCCTCACTCCTCCATTGTGAGCTCCTGCCCTGCACTGTCTTCTTTGCCTGTCATTACCCACCACTGAACCAAGCCTCAGTTAAGGGAATAAGAGCTCAAACAGCATTTTTAAAAGGGGAATACTTACTTTTTAACCTGCAGTTTCTACTGTTGTTTTTATGTCTTTTGAACTCCACACCAGCTCAGATTATTACCATGGGATCTTCCTGGAGCATTGAAACTAACAAAACCCCATTCATCTCACATATTGAAGTCAAAGCCACACTTCCTAATATGGGAGAACACCTGTCCTTTAGCGTGAAGTCTCTGTGGGACTCTAAAACATACACAGTTCAGTTCTCAGAAGCAAGTTGTTAGGATGTAATGAGTCACAGTCGAGTCAAAGCTTGACATTTTGCACCTTATCATGATGTCTTGTGTTTATAATATCCATGTTAATCTTTTTGATTCACTGAAAATAAAGACTGCGCCTGATTCATTTATATCCTCCATGACTCTAAGCAGAATGTTGGTACCTCATCAGCCCTAAATAAGAGTGCGTGCGTGAGTCAGTGAGTGAGGTCATGATTGAAGCAGAGAATGAATGAGCAAATGAGAGCTTCAATAAATAATCGAGAGGATGAATCACTGATTAAGTGAATGTATATCAACAAGCTATTAAACTTGAACTCTGTTTTAAATATAAAAGAGACTGAGGATTGCATATCATGCATAACCAGTTATTTTTATTTTTTTTCTCAAACAGAGAAGGCCGAGCTGCTCTGGTTTCATCCTTTGGGGTATTTAAATACTTGACCATGTATGGCATAATCCAGTTTATTGGTACTTCACTGCTCTATTGGGTATGAACCTAAATAATTTCTTCCCAGTTTTAATTGCATTTACATCCCTGGTTTATTCTTTGGGGTGTGGCTTCTACATGGGATTTAATGTTTTATAAATAAATGACATTTCTCAAAATAGATGTCTGCAAACTTGGGAACTTGGCATAACTGCACATGACACATGGAGCTAGAAATAAGTAGCTAGGGATCAGTTTTCTAGGAGTGTTGTTTTTTCTAGATAACTGGAGACACTTGACCTCTTCAAGCATCTATTTCTTTACTTGGAGAGCTTCAGAACAGCCTAAATATAACTCAGCAGGAAATGTATCAGTCTCCAACTATGGAATATTTTTGACAAAAGACTAAGAGGAGATGAAAAGAAAGAGAAGTTTTTGAATTTGACCTTGAATCACTCAAGAACTAGAAAAACTCCCAGATCAGAAATTTACTGCTGAACCTGGCCAGAACGTACACACTTAGACATGTCATTAGCAAAGGGTTAGTATTTAGAATTTTTTAAAAGATATTTATTTATTTATTTAAAAAGATATTTATTTATTTATTTATTTATTTAACACACACACACAGCGCAACAAAGGAAAAGGGAGGAGTAGACTCTCCACTGAGCAGGGAACCTGATATGGGGCTCAATCCCAGGACCCCAGGATCATGACCTGAGTGGAAGGCAGACAGTTAACTGACTGAGCCACCAAGGTGTCCCTATTTAAAAAAATTGTTTAAAGGATTTTTGAAATTAAATGATAAAAATAAACATTTTAAAATTAACTAACTGTATGGAAGAAATATGTGTAAGTCAAAAGTAATCTTCATTAATTCAGCCATATCTTGCTCTACAGTGAGATGATCCAACAGGCTCAGGGAACACTTCACGGAGGCAATTATTATACTGTTTTTCTGAGACATTTGAGAGATGAACTAGAGGACCACAGGCCTCTAGTATCTGGTGGGCTGTTGTGTGCAAGAATCATACACAGAGGGCTAAGTGGCAGACAGGCAGATTAGAAACAGGAACTGGATTGAGAGTTAGGAAACCTAGATTCAAGTTCTACCTCTATCACTATGAACACCTTAGACCTTGCCCTTGGCCAAAACCATATGTGCCTCTGGGAGGTCAGGTTGGCAGATTTCCAAAGTTCTCCATAGTTCTAGGAAAGCTGCTTCTAGAACAAAAACTAAAGCTGCCTTGGAAAATTTCTCCGTGTTCCATCTCACCTGCATTCTGAGGGAAAAAGAAAGGAAAGGATATGAGGAAGAAATGTAGGAAGACAGAGAGAGAGTTGGAGGGTGAGAACCTTGGGGAACAATTTATGGGGATGAGGAACAATTTATGTCTTCTCAAAAATATAAAAGGCTTCTCAGTTCCAAGTCTTTATGCATAAAGTTATGTCCACATAGAGATAGGTAACTCTGCAGCCATTCACTCTGATGGTCTAGACTTAAGTAAGAGTGTCCCCCAAAGACCTTTTTTCTTCTTTTTTTGAGATTTTACTTATTGATTTGAGAGAGAGAGAAAGAGAGTGAGCACCAGCAGGGTGGAGAGCAGAAGGAGAAGCAGACTCCCTGCTGAGCAGGGAGCCTGATGTGGGACTCAATCCTGGGACTCTGGGATCATGACCTGAGCCAAAGGCAAATACTTAAACCAACTGAGCCACTGAGGTGCACCCCCCCCAAAAAAAACCTCTAATCAGAAACTTCAGGGTCTTGGGTTCATACTCTAAAAATCCAGAAATACTTCTTATTTGTATAAATGTGGTCCCCAGTGGTTCAAATCATAGTTTAGTGCTCAGTCAGCAGCCATGAAGCAGAGAAACACCTGGCTACAACAGGTATTGCAAAGTAAGTTTCTGGTGGTAATGAGCTGAACTTTATATAAGACCCCATAAACGTGAACTTCAGACAGGTTCTGTGTCTACACAAACCTAGGAAGCCAAGCATACCAGATTGAAGTCTGCAATGGGCTTACTTGGGGTAGGGGGTACTTGCTCAGTTTGTGAAAGTGAATGAACCCCAAGAGAACGATATTGTGAACTCAATCTATGGATAAAGATGGAGAGTAATACCTGTTGAATGATTCACGGCTTGGATTTCAAAATTTTAAGTTTGACATTCCCAGTGGGTATCTTATGTTGAGAATTCAACTGTCCAGGCTGAGACTGCAGCTGCCAGATTACTGTGGCCAATAAAGAGGGTGCTTTCCTACTGGATGACTCTCATTGCTAATATGGAATTAAGGTAAACACTGCAAAAATCATAATCTGGTTTCATTCTCTCCAATGAGATGCTAAAGGTTGTAGGTAAATTACTTCCTTTTTAAAGAGAAAAGAAAAATAACTGTTGCTTCCTGACTACTTTCAGAAAGAGTTTTGGCAATGATAACAATGCTGCAATGGCAGAAGCAACTCTTCTATTTTTTTTTTCAAGATTTAGTTATTTATTTATTTTTAGAGAGAGAGAGGGAGAGAGAGAAAAAGAGTCTGGGGAGGGAGGGACATAGGCAGAGGGAGAGAGAGAATCTCAAGCAGATTCTGCACTGAGTGCAGAGCCAGAGGTGGGGCTCAATCCCATAACCCTGAGATCATGACCTGAGCCAAAACCAGGAGTTGGATGCTCAGCTGACTGAGACACTCAGGCACCACTTTATATTTATTTTTATTTCCTTTTCAGCAACTACAGCTCTTTGGGAATTACCAGTACCTCATGCAAGATGTAGCCATTACCTTGATGGTCTGTTTAACAAGTAAGTGTTTTAGCAAAGTAAACAGAATTATTTGTATTTATCCATGACACTCCAGAAATGCTCACACAAACCGAAGCTTCTGAGAAAGATGTACCTTTATGTGCACACCACCTGTGAGTTTTTTGAAAGAGGTGTTGGAGTAAGTTGAGTCTTGAAGTCCTCAGACTTGGCACTAAAACAAGCTGATAGCAAATAGGTCTTAGCCTCATAAAATGATCAATGTATTCTGAGTTCTTCATAGATGTGTGCCTTGTACATAGAAAAATGTACAATAAATCTAGAAAGGGAAATCTTTAAAACCCAAAGGTCACTTTCTATTATTTAGCTATATTTCACATTGACATGAAACCAGATTTTTGCTAGGTCTTTGACATGTGAAAACAAATGCTAGCATTTAATTCTAGGAATTCTATCAAAAGCAAGGTGTGGCTCACAGTAGCTACTGCTCATTTCCTTCCTTTGGGATGACACTGATAAAGTATTTCCTATTAAAGAACTCAGGGCTTCATACTAACTCTTAATAAGCAAGAAAGTTGACTACCTCAACAGAGAGCAAAGAAAAAGAATGACATAGTCATCTCTTTTTCCTTGTTCAACAATGGAAGTATTATGAAAACTAACAGATAAAACATCAGTCAATGCAGGGTATTAATAACCTTGAGAATTTCATGTAACATCTTAAAACATGAAACTGATACAGAAGTCATTTATTATATCAACCTGATGACAAAAGTTACCAGCATTAGAGATATAAGTAACATCAGTTTCGATTCTTTGGGCTGAAATATATATTCATAGTCCATTAACATATTTTTCTGTGTGTTATTAATAGTCACCTGACTGGAACATTTTGAATTGGTGATATTGCTTTTGCAGTGTTGGATATTTTTAAGTAATTTGTATGATTCATTTGTGAACATGGTCGATGATGCTAAAAAAAAAAAAAAAAAATACACCAGGAAGTTCTAGGAGCTAAGCTAGAAGGCGATAGCATGATGGAGAAAGCCATGGCCATTTTCGATCACTCCCTATCTCTGCAAACTTTGACAAACTATTCATGAAATAATTTCCTGATATGAGATGTCCTCATAGGGTTGAGAGGATCAGATAAAACAACGCATGTGAAGTGTACAGCAGTGTGCCACACGTTGTAAGCACTTGGCACAACATAAATGCTATCACCTTGCACCTATTCTTTTATTCTTCTTCTGAAATGACTGGCTAACTCAGTGAACCTTTAAACAAAATTAAACTAAGTATAAGTAGATTGATTAGAAATCCAAAAATATGGATAGTCTGTTTGGGGTACCTTTTAAAAGATTTTATTTATTTAGTTATTTGTTTGAGAGAGAGAGAGAGAGAGAGAGAGAGCGAGAGAGAAACAGAAAGAGACTGGGAGAGGGGCAGAGGAAGAGGAAGAATCTCAAGCAGGCTCTGAGCTGAACGGAACCTGATGAGGGGCTCAGTCTCATTACACTGAGGCGAAATCAAGAGTTGGATATTTAATGACTGAGCCACCCACACACCTCAATGTTTGTTTTTTTATCCTCTGCCTTCAATCACTATTGTTTTTCCATCACTGCAAGCCCAGTCATCCCACAGGCAGATCATTTCCTGGTCAGTATCAGGTATTAAAATGATCTCATCTTTAGACATTAGTCTAAATATTGTAAGCTAACATTTCATGTTTTCATCCAGTTCAGACTTTTTCTTCCTTCAGATCGAGCCTGACCTTGGAGCAAGCAATGCGAGAGAAGGCCATGGTCTCTACTTTGCTTGTGTTGCTTACTCTCCACTCTTGCTTCAGGGAATATGGGAGCAATAAGAGCAAATGACTTTTTACTTACATGGGGGTATTGTAGTCTGTCCTATCAAGGGCCCTCTAACATGGCAGCCATCTAAAATTCATGTTCACATGTAAATCATACAAATTGCTTAAAAATATTCAATGTTGCCAAAGCAGTATCATTGATTTAAATCGGCATGGGACTCACTGGTGAGTTCTTGGGCTATTCAGAAATTCCTGTGAATTATTCTGGTCTAGACTACTCTCTGACATGGGTGGTGCTCTCAATCTCTGACTCCTCAGGATTCCTCTGAGCAGCTACCTTCTAGTGGTATTTACCATGAAGCATTTTTTCTACTGCTTGGGCCCCTACCCCCACTGGGCAGAGTCCTTCGGAGACAACTCTAGCCTGGCTCATTTCCATTGTTTCTATCTGACCTACCAGATAGTAGATGTAGCCTGCTCTCTCTGCTGCCTTCTGTCTTTCCCTCTGATATTGCAACCAGAATGAGCAAGCTAATCTCCACCTCCCAAAATACTTCAGGTCTCTACTGGACAGGTTCTTATGACCTCCCCTCATTTTGGATTGGAATGATGCCAGGAAGAAAATCACAGTTCTTCCCGCTCTTCACAATTCCCTTTAAAAAATCTCTTAGTAATTTCTATAGTTTTATGTATTCTTTTTTTTTATAAGATTTTTTTTTAATTTATTTGTCAGAGAGAGAGAGAGAGAGCGAGAGCAAGCACAGGCAGACAGAGAGGCAGGCAGAAGCAGGCTCCCTGCCGAGCAAGGAGCCCGATGCGGGACTCCATCCCAGGACACTGGGATCATGACCTGAGCCGAAGGCAGCCACTTAACCAACTGAGCCACCCAGGCGTCCCAGTTTTATATATTCTTCACATAGGTAATTGCTTGGGGTTAGGGGCGTGCTCACAATTGAGGGACCAGTATGGATCCCTCTGAATGGGTACAATGGAAATAGGCTGCCATCCCTCTTTTCATTCAGTTAGCATTTACCATTCATGGTCAGCAAATATAAGGCTCAGCAAGGAAAGGCCCAAACAAAGGAAAAGCCCCATTTAATATCCTCTTAGATGTGTTCATCTCCCACTATATGTTAGGCACATAGGTACCTGGGACAAAAAAATCCTGATCACTGAAGTTTGCAGTTTAGTGGGTGATTCACATACATGAATGAAGGAAATGCAAGTCAAAAGTAGTAAGTGCTAGAAAACAATGCATACTTTGGGAGCTCAGAGAAAGGAGAGATTATAAAATCTTGTTGGAATAAGACTGGGTAGTATATATAGATAAGCAACTACATAAATTAATTAATACATGATGGTGTTGTTTTCATTTCATACTAATTTAAGCTTGAGGTCAAAAGCCCTAATCTGGGAACCTGAAAAGGCAGGCACCTTGGTGAGAGTGAGAGAGAAACTACAGGTGTTTTGGAAGTTCAGAGAAAGGAGAGATTGTTGCTGAAAATCTGGGTTTAGGGAAGAGCTAGCAATGGAGAAAAGAGAGAAATACTAAGGATTGCTTCGTGGAAGAAGTAACATTTGCATCAAAATAGAAAAAGATGGACAGATTTCAAAAATCTTTTCCTAGAGTGCCTGGGTGGCTCAGTTGGTTAAGCAACTGCCTTCAGCTCAGGTCATGATCCTGGAGTCCCAGGATCGAGTCCCACATCGGGCTCCCAGCTCCACGGGGAGTCTGCTTCTCCCTCTGACCTTCTCCTCACTCATGCTCTCTCTCACTGTCTCTCTCTCAAATAAATAAATAAAATATTTAAAAAAAAAATCTTTTCCTAAAGGATGGGTACTTCAAGTAGAATGAAGCAGCATGATCAAGAGAGAGCTGGGACATGAGTTTTTCAATTTGACCACACTGTAGGGTATGTGAAAAGAAACAGCAGGAGATAAAATTTGAAAAGGTGAGTGAGATCAGATCACAGAACTTGACTTCCAGGCTGAGAACTATGGACATTCATCTGCGGATGTTAGTAGTCCCTGGCAATTGGACGATCAATGTAAAATCACTCTCACCAAGGGGCCTGCCTTTCCAGGTTCCCGGATTAGGGCTTTTTTTTTTTTTTTTTAATTTTTATTTATTTGTTATAGAGAGAGAGAGCGAGCACAGGCAGACAGAGTGGTAGGTAGAGGCAGAGGGAGAAGCAGGCTCCCCGCCGAGCAAGGAGCCCGATGTGGGACTCGATCCCAGGACGCTGGGATCATGACCCGAGCCGAAGGCAGCTGCTTAACCAACTGAGCCACCCAGGCGTCCCCGGATTAGGGCTTTTGACCTCAAGCCTGAATTAGTATAGGACAAAGACAACACCATAATATATTTAATTAATTTAGGTACTTGCTTATCTATATATACTTTGTCTTGTTTCCATAGGTTTTAAGGCAACACAAAGGCAGCTAATAAGACAAGATACAGTATGTTAAAGGGAAATCAAGGAGAAAAGTAAAATGAAGTCAGAGAACTCAATTAAGAAAATGTATGCCTTAAAGCCCAATTTGACCCTAAAAGTTACCGAAGCCATTTAAAAAGGAAATTGTTCTAGCTGCATCTCTACTCTTTTTAACAAAACCCACTCAAATTAGATCAAGAAAAAAGAAGTAGGGGGATGTTTAAGAACATAATTCTCAAAAGAAAAAAATCTGAGAATAGAAACTCAGAAACACCTGGGGTCAGAGCAGTGCTAGAGCACTAAAGAATAGAAAACAGAGGCCACCTTTTTTATTTCCAAGAGGCCATCTTATCTCTTTCTTCTTCTTTCTATTCTTACTGTTTTTGTGTGACTTCTACTCATTCACCTTGCAAATGACCCTAAATGGTGACTCTACTATTGAACCTCCATAACCTTTCTGTTTGTCTTTGGACAGCTAATTAGCTCAGCCTCTCAGTGTCTCCTTTGCAAATATTTTGGAGAGAAAATTCATTGACCTAACTTGGGTACAATGTCCACTTCTAAGCTAGTCCTTTCTGTAAATAAAGATGAGGTCATGTAATTTAGCTCAATTTAGGCCAACCACTTCAGCATAAGGAAGGAGACAGTGTCCAGAGAAGACTGTGAGAGGGAACCCATCCATTATATAAATGCCTCTCTTACATAAATTCCATCAGTGCTTCAAGGATTCCTCACATTTTTTTGGATCTTGGTCCCTTTGGAGAATTTCATGGAAGATATAGACTTTTCACCTTAAAAATCGCATGAGGCGGGGCACTTGGGTGGCTCAGTGGGTTAAAGCCTCTGCCTTCAGCTCAGGTTATGATCCCAGGACCCTGGGATCGAGCCCTGCATCAGGCTCTCTGCTCAGCAGGGAGCCTGCTTCCACCTCTTTCTCTCTCTGCCTGCCTCTCTGCCTACTTGTGATCTCTGTCAAATAAATAAATAAAATCTTAAAAAAAAATCTCATGAGGCACATTCAAAATTTTGCATGCAGTTTAGGTGGGTTTGGGAGCCTCTGAAAATTTGACGTATATGACTTGAAATGTCCTTTATATAAAGCTAAGCCAACTGTTTAGGAAAAGCAGGCCTACCTTATATCCAAATGATGCTGAACAACTAAAAAGTAGACTTTGAAAATAAAACTTTGTAACTGTGAAGTCTTCCTACTTAACAGGTCCTGTACCAGGTTCAGCGAGGGACAGATAGCGAGATGAGACAGGGTTTCCTCCCTCAGGGAGTGCATGGTCTGCTGAGTGCATGTGCAAATGACTGGATTTAATGCAAGACATCCTCACTACATAGCAGCAAAATGAGTAATGGGCCATGGAAACTCAGAGGAGGGAATGATTAATTCTGAATGAAATAGAGCACTTCACAGGCTTACATTCCTCTGCATACAATATGATAGCGTATATCATCACCATTTTAAGAAAACCTGGACAATTCAGAAAAGTTCTGGCTGCTGAGAAATAACAAGCTTGCATTGTAGGGCTCCTCATTTTACCCTTTTCAGTTCAGGAAATCTGCACTACTGCAATGTGCTGTAGAGCAGAGAACGGGGGCTTTACAATTAGGCAGACTTAAGTTTATATTACCACCCTGTTGCTCACAAACTGTGGGTCTTTAAATAAGGGACCCTACTTCTCTGAACTTCAGTTTCTTCACTTGTAAAATAAAAATGAAATACCTATTTTGCACTACCTTTTTAAAAAAATATTTATTTTTTTTTATTTTGAGAGAGAATGAGCAAGGGATAGGGTCAGAGAGAGGCGGGGGGTGGGGGACAGAGAGATAATCTGAAACAGACTCTATGCCCATCACAGAATCAGAGGCAGGACTCAATTTTTCAACCCTGAGGTCATGACCTGAATAGAAATCAAGAGTTGGATGCTTAACTGAATAAGTCACCCAGGTGCCCCTTGCATTGATTTTTAACGAAATAATGTTTGTAAGACACTTCGCAGAGCCTCTGGAACATAGTAGGGGCCCTAAAATCCTAGTCATTTTTTTTGGTGCTCAGATATTCAGATTCCCTATCAGAAAGCATTAGAATTTTTAATATGTAAAGAGTTAAAATATTCATTATGTAAGGACTCTGCTTCAATCAGCTATTGCCACAATAATACTGTATAACAAACCTCTCCCCCAAATTCTGTGGCTTACAATACCCACTCTTGCTCTGTAGATAGACTGTCATTCAGCTCATTTAGGTCAGCTGAATCTGATCAGCTTTAGGATGTAGATCAGGTGGTCTTGGTCCAGGCTATGGGTTTCGTTCAGGTCTGCTCCACATTTTTCATTCTGGAGCCAGGCTGGAACAACGGACTTGGGCATGCTGTCATTGTGATCACAGAGAGTGAGGCTGGCCACACAAGCACACCTGAAACCTCTGCAAACATTGCTTTGGCCTCAGAAAGTCACACAGTGAAACCAAAATTAAAGACTGGTAAAGTTCACTCTACCACCATGAGGCCAGTAATTCAACCCAGTATAGTGTCTGGGTAAAAAAAGTCAGAAACTCGGAGAGGGTCTGAGAAAGGGAGGACTGGAGAGGTAGAGCCAAATGCAAAGAGATACAGTTGAACCTCTTTCCATCACCCACAGCCTCTTCTTGCGCTCTATAGCCGTCTTCTTCCTTGAGTATAGGAACGTGGAAAAAAACTCCAAGCATGGCAGCCTCTGCCTTCTGTGGCCAGAGCACAGTCTCTTTGCATTGACAAGAGGCTACACTGTGTGCCCCTTCCTTGCATGCCATGCAATGACTTCTCACACCAACTACCCAGAGTGAGGCCAAACTTCGCAAGTTAAGGGCACAACCTCCTTAAGACTGTCCTTACTTCAGACCTCAGCCATAAGTTTGGGGTCCCATTCACATTTTTGACCAGCTGGCTGCAAATTTGGGAGTTCTCATTTTCTCCTCAGGTTCAGTAACTCATATCAATAACACAGAATTCAGGAAAGTGCTCTACATAGGATTACAATTTCATCATAGCAAAGTGATACAGATCAGAACCAGCCAAAAGGAGAGACACACGGGATGAGGTCTGGTGAAAGGATCACATGGTGGGAGGATCTCAACACTTCCATTGTCCTCTTCCTGGGGTGTCCATTTGCCCTACTTTCCTGGCACATCCATGGCGACAATACACAGAATATTACCAAACAGTACTCACCTGGACTTTGGTGTCTTGTCTAGAATTTTTATTGGGTTTTTCTTATGTAGACGTGTTTGGTTGAATCATTGGCCATGAAGTTGATCACAATCTCTAGCTTTTTTGTGGCATGGCCAGTTCCATCCTGAGTCATCACTTTATTACCAACTTTCTTTGGGCCCACCATCTGTGATCTTGTTTGCATAAACCATCAGAGCTACCATGAATAGAAAGACACTTTTGTCAACTCAAGAAATTCCAACAATTTAGAGGATACATCCCAGGAACTGGGAATAAAGGTCGGCCAAATTCTTTATTATACAACCCATCTGTGTTTTTCCATCAGAATTTAAGCTCTTCAGGGCAAATGAGATGTCCTCTTCATCTCTGCATAGCCCATGGCCTGTAGCCTAGCATTCTCCTGTGGAAACACTGATTTAATTGGTAAAGGTAAAGCCTTACATAGTTATAGAGCTTTACTTTAGAGTAAATGAGGGGAGAGACTTTGGAGACCATTTAGACATTCCTACACATTCACTTTCTACATAAGAAAATGAAGTACCAGAGAGTCCACATGATTACCCAAGAACCCACTGAGCAAACTGAAGACCTATTTTAGAGTGTTATTATCCCATACTGGATACCCGCTCCTACTGCCTTGCCCCTACACGCATGAACACAAACCTAATCATATGTACCCTACTTCCTTCTTTACATCAAAGAAACCAGTGATCAGCTATAAAAAAGGAAAAAAATAGATATGAAGGTAAGAACTGAAACCTGACTACAATGTAAACCTTTGAATGCATTGTATCTAATTCCTGACCTTTCCATGCTTCTTTCCTGTGAGGCCCTAAGAAGTAAAGTACATTCCATTTTCAGCTTGTTAGAATATATGGCTTTAAGAAGAATGCAGTCAACTTTGCTTATAGTTGTTCTATTTAACCTCTGCCTATTGTCAAACCCTTAAATAAAAAAAAAAACACCTTAGGATCAAAACTATAATACATTTTAACACTCTCATCTGGAAGCAAGATTATTTTATGAGCTCTTTTCCCTGACCAGGTGTAATGTGTTCTAGCAGTTCTCCATTTACGGCTTAACCAGGATCGAACAGAACACACCTTTAGCATCTATCCTGGTATACTGAAGTACTCAGAGAATGTTGACTGAATGAATAATAAAATGAGTGTTCTTTAAAAAATCCCCAGTATATGAAGATTAGTCTAGCCTGATGCCTCTTATTCTCCTCTTTTTTCTTTTAAAGATTTTATTCATTTATTTTTCAGAGAGAGAAAGCATAAGCACAAGCGGGGAAAGAGGCAGGCAGAGGGGGAAGCAGGCTCCCTGCTGAGCAAAGAGCCTGATATGGGATTCAATCCCAGGACCCTGGGATCATGACCTAAGCCAAAGGCAGATGCTTAAGTGACTGAGCCACCCAGGTGACCTTTATGCTCCTCTTCCTAACTCCCCACCTCCCCACCACTACTGAGAGATCATAGTACTGCTTATTCATGTGAAAAGCCACACTCTATTTTGCCTACCATTCCTGGTCAGTCTGGTTATGGAGAAAATATTTGCACCATGAAACATGTAAATGTATAATCAGCAGAACTTTTAAACCTATTGGTTTTCGTTTCTGAAGGTGAAACAAAGACATGGAAGAGGCAAGGGCTGGTAGCACTGGATATGCACCTAGGCAATGTGCTTATCTAGATATAAAGCCTCATTCATGTTTGCTGACTCTGAACCCTAATGCAAGTCTCCAGATAAGATGCATCCCAATTTTTACTGTCAATAATGAAAACATAATAGGGAAAAATGCATTTGTTTTTCAGTGAGTTCAACTCATGCCTACCCAAAGCTGGCTCCTTACCGACCAGCAGGACAGCTCCTCTCTCCACCTTTGCTGCTGTCAGTCTTTTTGAACACCTGTTTCACCTGCATTGTGCAAATCTGTGCATTTCTCTATGTGAAGCAGCAGCCCTGGTATTGTGAGGTCTACAGATACAGGTAAAGTTCAGTTTTTTAGCTTTCCTTTCTGAAGGTGATACAATGAGTCCCCAATGTCATTGTACAACTTGTTTTGCACATATACCCTTAATTGATTAATTAATTTTTATTTTATTAACATATAATATATTATTTGCTTCAGGGGTACAGGTCTGTGAATCAACAGTCTTACACAATTCACAGTCCTCACCATAGCACATATCCTCCCCAGTGTCCATAACCCAGTCACCCTATCCCTCCCCTCACCCCCAACAACCCTCAATTTGTTTCCTGAGATTAAGAGTCTCTTATGGTTGGTCTCCTTCCCTGGTCCCTAAATTTTTAATTAACAAAAGTTGTGTCTCCACACTGCAAAATACCAATGACCAGATAGAACGCAGAACACAGTTAATGGGTAGAGTCCTGGGGTGTGCCATGTGCAGTGGGTGGGAAAAGGTCTTCACATTTGTTGTTGATGTGTAGATCCAACCATTGGTTGACTGAATGAATGTACTCATTCCTTGGTGGTTTGGAGATCATATAGACCAGAGGTCAGCAAACATTTCTTGTGGAGGGCCAGACAGTAAACATTTTAGGCTCTGTGGATCTGACAATCTTTGTTGTAATTACTCAATGCTACTGTTGTAATGAGAAGCAGCCATAGACAATGTGTAAAAAAGTAGGTGTGACCGTGTTCCAATGAAACTTCATTTATAAAAAGATGGGGAGGGTACTTGCTATGGTGAGTGCTGGGAACTGTGTAAGACTAATGAATCACAGGTCTGTACCCTTGAAACAAATAATATATTATATGTTATTTCTTAAAAAAACTTTATTTACAAAAAGAGGTGTTGAGTTGGATATGACCTAATGAGCTGTAGTCAGCTGACCCCTGTTTTACAAGACATATTTGCTTAAATTAGTTTGCATTTTTCAAATGAATAATATGTTAGTTGATGGTACCATTTTTCTGATTGAATTGAACACTAGACTCAGGGCAAGGTAAGGGTAAAATGTAGTGAACTATGCCATAGAAATTCTAACTTTGTTTTTTCTGACAAAGCCTGCCTGACCTCCAAAGGAAAGGCAGAAAAGGAGCAACTTTTTTTGAAGTAAGGCTTGTACAAACTCCTTTACACCGACTCTACTGTGATCCTAAAGGAGCCAGAGCCCCAGGAATCAGTGAAAGATTAAAAACTATCAAATGATGTCCAAGATTGTCATTGAGATCCTAAATGCAGCAATTTGAGTATTACTTGGAGTGAGAATTCATAACCAGATTTTTCTCAAAACAAGATTTTTCTCCTGTTTGGAGTGTGTGTACTTAAAGATAAAATTCTGATTGAATCCGAAAGGACAAGAAGGTGTAGCCCCAAGGGTGATCGATAGGTAGTCCTGCCTCTATCACTAACGGCTATGCCATGCTATGCCTTAACTTTCTTATCTGCAATGTAAGTATAACAGATTAGATGCACTTTTATGTTAAACTCTATACTTCAGGCCTTTGGTCTATCTGTCCCACAAAGTGTTTTTGCGGCTACTGATGATTAATGTATTCAGCAAACAGTCACTGAACATCTGCTCAATGGAAAGCACATTTCAGGACCCTAGGGAACAAAGGATTAAAAGATTTAAGTCTATTTCTTGGGAACTAATTTCATCTATAACAAGTTTTAAGAGTAAAAATTTCAAGCTGAACAAGAAAGTGGATAGAAACTAATTTGTAAGTTTGATTATTTAAAAAATGAATATTGCTAACAGATCAATCTGGACTGGGAAAACCCATCTCTTAAATACTTTTCTGAGCAAATATTCTGTGGCATATCTGTGCTAGGTGCTAAGGATTTGTAAATTTGAGTAAAACAATAACAAAGTAGTACCAAGAGAGAAAGTTCATATTCAAGGAACTCTCATCCCTGAGATGGAAAATAAAAATATGCAAATGGATAATTGCAAAACAGTGAGTTAAATGCAGCGCTCGAGGCAAGAATAGAGTCCAGTAGTTTTGCTTGCAAGTGAACTAAAGACAAAGCCTTTCAGATAAAGGGGTGGAGAGGGAATAGAGCACCTGATCCAGATGTGTGCAAACTGTGATATTTAGGGAACAGAAAATATTCCTATGTTTGGAATATAAGGAGCATAGGAAGACTGTCAAAAGATAAGTGAAGGAAGGCAGATAGAGACCAGAGGACACAGATCTTCTGAGCTTGCCTGAGAAGTTGGAACTTAATTTTTTAGTGAAATACAGCCATAGACACTCAGAAGCAGGAGAGGGTCATGTTTGGATCCTCAGTAAGAGATTGGATTAGAGTGGACAGATTCAAATTGAGGGCCTAAGTTAGTAGGCTTACATTCATCCACAGAAGAGAAAACAACACGCGTGCGCACACACACACACACACACACACACACACAAATACACACTCTAATGCATACAGGTACATGTGTGACAACACACCTAACCATACACTCAGACACACACACACACACACACACACACACACAGATGGCCATGGTTCATTCATTCTGAATTGAAGGGAATGCCATAGAAAATTATCATCCAAGTCCTTTCAAGACAGATCACTTGTTCTAAATGGAATGCTAGACAGAATAATTTTGACTTGTTTTAAATTTTATTTCTGCTTTGTCATTGCAAAAAGTGAACAAAATATGTTCTGGTAGTTACTGGCTGGAGCAATCTGAAAGCTGAGATCCCATGGTAGTGATAAATTTTTTTTTTCCTACCACCTGGATAAAAATAGAATAAAAGATCCCATAAATGCTGGCAATTCTTTTGTAGTAAGTGCTTTCTGGACAACCAAAGTAATTTCTCAACGAATGTGAGTTTGGAGAGAAATGGGACTGGAAATGCAACTCTGATTCCTGGTTCAATTTTAAGTTTTGAGAGTACCACACTGTGGCCCATCACCACCATCAACTGCATCACGGTGGCATTTATCTTTTCTAAGGGAAAGCCATTTCGAAAACCCATCTACACAAACTGTGAGTATATGAAGTTTAATTTTTCTTTTCACGTTTTCTTTCCATTTCCCCACCCTCCCAGAGCCACAGGTCAGTGGTGAAGGGATGGCTGAACCCCAAAATTGAGCACTGGCATTTCTATTGGTTGTATAATGCTGTTTTGACTTGATTCATTCTTCTAAGTTCCCCTTCTAGTTATCCACATTTTTCATTATTTTCTTCAGTTTTCTCTGTTTTCTCAGCTTTGTCTTGTAACTAAAAATATAATTCTGTTCTAAATTGTTTTAAATTGAGTATTGAAGGACACTTTCATAGGTGGTAGAAGCCTGGGCAGTAACCTTCTCATTGGCAGATAAACACATGCATTATTAAATGGTCACATGAGTCCTGTCCCATTGTGAGTTATCAAGAATGATTTTAAGCACACACATATATATCAAGGTATTTTGTAAGACCTTCTTTTTTAAAAAAAAATATTTATTTGAGAGAGAGTCCACACGTGGGAGGGAGTAGATGAGTGGGAGAGGGTGGGGGGAGAGGAAGAAGCAGTCTCCCCACTGAGAAGGGAACCCCAGGCGGAGCTGGGTCCCAGGACCCTGGGATTATGACCTGAGCTCAAGGCAGACACTTAACCAACTGAGCTACACAGGCGCCCATGTAGAAGAACTTCTAATCAATTCAGATACAACTTGACCTTTCTAGTAGCTTCATAACATTGGCCAAGTTACTTTAACTATTCTGTGCATTTCTTTAATTACCAGTGAGGATGAACATATTTTCATATGATTAACCATTTCTTCTCTGAATTGCTTATTTATATTTTTTATCCATTCTTTTTTAAATCTAATGTTAATAGTGGCATATAATTTGAGGTAGAACTCAAACTACTTTATTCAAGTAATTAGTAGTTTTCCCAGAAGATTTTATTACTTAATATTTCTTTGGATCATTTATTTGTTAACTGAATATAATGCCACCCTTAGCATACATATATATTCATGTATATGTATGCCTTTATTATATACATAATTTATATTATGTGAGTTTTTATATTATATTTAAATATTTTATTTTTATTTATTTATTTTAGGAAGAGAGACCATGGGGAGAGGGGCAAGGAGCAGAGAGGAAGGGAGAAGGAAGGTGAAAGAACTTCAAGCAGGCTCCCCACTGAGTTCATAGCCTGTGTCAGGGCTGGATCCCATCCATGACCCTGAGATCATGACCTGAGCTGAAACCAAGAGTTGGCACTGAGCCAACTGAGTAACCCAGGCACCCCTATATTATATTTGTATATGTTATATACCTACAAATCAATTTTTATATAATTAATTAGTTCCTAGACTATCTTTTCGGTATCATTAATATACCAGTCTCTTCTTGATCTACAAATTATAGTTTCATTCATTTAGCTATAGTTTTATAATAAATTTTAATGAGTAGTAAGATTGGTTTATCTTCATTACTCTTCATTTTTCAAAAATTTCTTACTTTTCTTGCTTATTCATCCTTCCAGATAAACTCTATAACAAACTATAAGTCTTGGCTTTTTTTTTTTTCACACCTTTTAGTAAATATTTATTGTTTTCTCCGTTGTAGATCCTGAACATTTAAGAAATTTATTTTGTGTTTTTTAATATTTTTCTTTATATTGTGAGTGACTTTTTCCCATCACATTTTTTTTATATTTAAGCTTTTTTTTTTAATTTAAACATATAATGTAACCCCCCCACCCTCTCCCAACCCCTCTCCTCCCCACCCCCCTCAGTTTGTTTTATGACATTAAGAGTCTCTTTTGGTTTGTCTCCCTCCCGATCCCATCTTGTTTCATTTTTCCTTTTCCTACCACCTTAACCCCCACCCCCGTTGCATCTCCACTTCCTCATATCAGGGAGATCATGTGATAGTTGTCTTTCTCCAGTTGACTTATTTCGCTAAGCATAATACGCTCTAGTTCCATCCATGTCGTCGCAAATGGTAAGATTTCATTTCTTTTGATGGCTGCATAGTATTCCATTGTATATATATACCACATCTTCTTTATCCATTCATCTGTTTCCCATCACATTTTTTAACTGGTTATCACTAATACCTGCAAAAGTTATAGTGTTGTTTACATTTGTTTTCTATCCAGAACCCTTTCTGAACTTTGCTATTACTCCTTGATTCTTGAGTGTTCTAGAAAGATAATTAATATCATCTGCAGGTAATGTTTCTTCTTCTTTTCCAATGATTATATTGCTTATTTATATTTTCTGTCTTAGTATACAGTCCAGAATTTTCAGGATAATATTAAATAATTATGTTGGTAGCAAAGAGTTTACTCCTTAATAAAAATGCTTCTAATTGTTTTCACCTGTAAATATGATTTCAATATTGGTTCAATATTGGTTCATGTAAAGAAAATACCCTTTTATTTCCATGAAATCAAAAGTATGTTTTAAACCAAGAACAGGAGATGTATTTCATCAAATGCCTTCCCATTACCTACTGAGATGATGATTCCTTTTTTTTCCTTTTGACCTGCTCTTAGAATCTTTTAATTAATAGATTATATGAATGAACTTATTATTAAATTATCTTCATATTCTTGAGCAAACCCTACTGATTTGTGGTGGATTATACTCTTACTAAATTGAATTTTATAGTTTTTTAATGTCTGCATTTTATATTGGATTGGTGTGATGTTTTTGTGTAGTGTTTTGTTAGGTTTGAGTATTAGATTTGAAAACTCTTCGACTTTTTCTTTCCCAGAAAAAATACTTTGTAGATAGAAATTGTCTATTCCTTGGCAGTTTGCAAGAACCCAGTAATATCTGGCTCTAAATCCTTCCTTTGAAATGTTTTTTTTTTTTTTTAAAGAATTAAGTTACCCTTTTATTCTATTTTTTAAATAACAAAAAAAATGTTTTGCCCAGATAATTCTATTTCATCGAGATTATCAAACCTTAGCATCATATTTTGAGTGTTTTTTCTTTTAATTTTAATGGCTTGTCTAATTTTTAATGTTCTCATCCTATATGTCTTATGTTTCATTTATTCTTTTTTTGATTTAATTTTATTTTTTCAGTGTCCCAAGATTCATTGTTTATGCACCACACCCAGTGCTCCATGCAGTACGTGCCCTCCTTAATACCCACCACCAGACTCACCCATCCCTCACACCCCCCTTCCTTTCAAAACCCTCAGTTTGTTTCTCAGAGTCCACAGTCTCTCATCTCTCCCTCTAATTTCCCTGGTTTCATTTATTCTTAGGCAGAAATGTATTTTTATGGTTTTCTTTAAAATTTAATAATTCTGTCTTCTATTTCCTAACTTGTTAACTTTTGCTTTTCCCATTCTTTCCCCCTTCTTACTTTGTCTGAAAAGATTTGTAATGTTTGAATTGACTTTATAATGTATGCATTTTCTTTTATTTTTGCGAAATGAGAAAAGCATTCAAGATCAAGAAATATATTTTGGGTTACATTCTTTACATTCTCATGTGTCTAATTATGATTTGAATTTCCTCTTTGACCCACTAGTTCCAGAATAGCGATTGTTCATCTTCAAGTGGAAAGAGATTTTTTTCATTCTTCTACTACTCTTCTTATTAGTAGCTTACAAATGATGAAATGGACTTGATTTCCTTTTTGACCAACAGACGTTTGGAATTTTGTTTTAAATTTCTACATTAGAAGGGATTTTTCATTTAAATTTGGTTAATAATTTCTACTTTCATTATCATGATCAGAAAATCTAGTCTATAAAATTTTTGCTTTAGAGAATTTACTACAGTTATGCCATCCCATAGCACAACCTATAACCCCTAATTTTCAAAATAAGTCATAGATATTAGAAAAGTAAGCCTTATTCCTCTTCCTAAATTAGAAACATACATTTACGACATTAAACTAGTTTTAGTAATTATTTACATTTTATCTGTTTTTACAACCCCGCCTTTTTTTATGTATAGCTGTTTTGTCAAAGGTTTTGAGAGCATGCTAACATCTTCTTTTAATTTTATATTTTCTATAAACTTCTTCCTGAATTTCTTATGAGATTTCTTAATTTTGATTCCATTTTGGTAATGCCCTTAGCTCTTCTCACAAAAATCATGATTTCACTCTATGTTTTAAGGTTAATCACTTACAGTCTCTTTTTAAAATTGTGGATATATTTTGTAAGGAGGATATGATATATTATATTAGCTAGCACTTTAATTTGAATGGTAGCTACAAAATCCTTTTTCATGAATTGAATTAAGCGAGAATTGGATTAGTTACAACATATTGACTTAGAGTTTGTGAGTGAATTCAAGTTCTATGTCAAATCTAACTTCTAATTTTAAATTAAAAAGTTTTATAAACAAATAATTTAACAACATAATCTCAAAATAAATCACATACTCTCAAAAGTCTTGGAACTACTGGGGCGCCTGGGTGGCTCAGTGAGTTAAAGCCTCTGCCTTCAGCTCAGGTCATGATCCCAGGGTCCTTTGATCGAGCCCCGAATCGGGCTCTCTGCTCAGCGGGGAGCCTGCTTCCTCCTCTCTCTCTCTGCCTGCCTCTCTGCCTGCTTGTGATCTCTGTCTGTCAAATAAATAAATAAAATATT
>ML106116.1:0-19197 GCA_003697995.1 Taxidea taxus jeffersonii | reverse complement strand
TGATCTCTGTCTGTCAAATAAATAAATAAAATATTAAAAAAAAAGTCTTGGAACTACTACTAAAATATCAAACGATTTTATTTTGATATAACAGACAAGTCTGGGGGCGCCTGGGTGGCTCAGTGGGTTAAAGACTCTGCCTTCAGCTCAGTCCACGATCCCAGGGTCCTGGGATAGAGCCCTGCACCGGGCTCTCTGCTCAGCAGGGAGCCTGCTTCCTCCTCTCTCTCTGTCTGCTTCTCTGCCTACTTATGATCTATGCCTGTCAAATAAATAAATAAAATCTTTTTAAAAAAAAAGATAAATCTCTACCTGTCTTAATAACTTTGGACAGGAGATCAACTTTATGATGATGAGATATAGAAAAAAATACAAATTTAATTTTTATGGAAGTAGGTATGAATATTTGCGATCCCTTCCCTTTCATGGTCTAAAAACAATCTGTAGTGCTTTGCCCAGGACTTGTCTTTCCAAATCACCTGTGTAAAAAGAGTTTCAAGTTTCCTCATCAATAGCGATTGATCAGGGGAGGCAACATTCATCTGGTTCTTCATTGTGTTTTCTAATCAAAGCTGAATTAAATGAGGGTCTTAGGCGTTTGCTTCCACAGTGGTCATTTGTGCACCCACCTGGCCTGGTTTTCAGATCATCAGTCTAAGGACAGTGTGATGTGCATAGCATTCATTTGCTTCCTGTGATGACCAGGCCTTCATCACCTTGGACATTTGGGGGGCATCCTCTTCTTCTCAGCAGCTGGGTTCCTGGGACATGGAGACAATGGAATAAATGAAAACTCCACATAGCCCCTTTCTGGGCTATTCTTATCACCAAGCTACTCAGGTCACTTTATTTTGGGAAGTAAGCAGTCCTGCAGCTTCTGCTTTTCTTCTGTCTGCCTCACACCCCTTCCAAGCAAGCCTGAGTATTCTTCTGGAAGGTGCTGCATCTAGTTGTATATCTAAAGTGAAGCTTTGGGGCACCTGGGTGGCTCAGTCATTAAGCATCTGCCTTTGGCTCATGATCTCAGGGTCTTGGGATTGAGCCCCATATCTGGCTCCCTGTTTAGTGGAATGCCTGCTTCTCCCTCTCCCTCTGCTCCCCCCCACCCTTTCTCTCTCTCTCTCACTGTCCCTCTCTGTCAAATAAATACATAAAAATTTTAAAAATAAATAAATAAAGTGAAGCTTGGGAGAATATGTGGGTGCATGTTGGGCACAAGGGTGAAAATAGAACTCTGATATCTTAAAAAAAAATAGAGTAGGTCCAACAGTAGAGGGGCAGTTACTTCTGATTTCTGGTTATAGAGGCCTCTATAGAGTTGGGGGCCGGCAGACCATAACACTGGAATAAATGAGGTGGAGAGAATATAAGAGAAAACCTACTTTGCTTGTTTGTTTATGAATTTTTAAGGCTTGTAAAAATCATTTATATCATGGCAACACAGATGAAATGCTACTGTTTGGGCCTGAAGATGCTAATCTTACCAAAAGCATTTCTAAGGCACCATCTACAAAGTGCCCAAGAGCTCTGAGGACACAGGTGTTGGGGGGCTTGGAGGGTTAAGAACAGTGGTGCTGGCACATTGCATCCTGGGAAGTTTAGCTCCCCAAAGCAAAGCCATTTGGGCTGGTTGGAGAGAAAGAACCCAGCAGATGTACAGGAGAGTTGCTCATTCTTTCCATTCAGAGTCCTAGAAAAACACATACAAAGACACTTTTAAGTGGTTACAGTCTAGAAGATTCATAAAGGAAGATCAGGCAAAGCAGAGAAGTCCATAACCATATGAAATAAAACTTTGTAAGAGAGGCTTGGGAAGTCTTTTAAAAAAAAAAAGTGGTATCTGAATTGAGCTTTTTAAAGAAAAACTGGAACTTGCCAAGACAGGAAAAATATCACCTACACAGTGTATGTTGTCAACAAAGGCCTCTGTGGAAGTGGCAACTGTGTGATTTAACTTCCCTAAGACACATAAGGAAGAGCCATCAGAGAGCAGATCAGAAAGGCAGATTGAAATCGAATTGCGGAAGGCCTTGAACGTCAGTTGAAGACCCTGGACCTTATTCTCTAGGCAACAACGAAGAATGAAGTGGTGCCAAGAGGACTGACTCTGTTCATGCACGACTCACTAGCTGTGCAGTGATAAAGCATCAGGGCCTCTTTGGGGACCTTTTACATGAGCTGGTCCCTGCAGGGTGTCCCAGCCCCCCTGGACTTCTCAACTGACATGACTCTTTTATGGAGTTTACCATAGTTAATTGGCAGTTTTCTGCACCTCGCCTTTCAAAGAAAGATGTTACGATACAGCCTTTGTCTTGTAAGCGTTAGAACATATTTCAAAGCATATGAGGATATATCAAAACATCTGAAGATGTATCCGGTATTTGCCCAACAGAGATCATTGGTTCTGCAGTGTGTGCCAAATTATATGAAACATTCGTTTAGCATCTAAAAATAATGTTTTGGTGTTTCTTCAGATATATTTTCATTTCTGCTGATGTCTGCCTTGGGCCTCACAGTTTTCATTCTGTTTTCTGACTTTCAAGATATATACCATGGAATGGAGGTAAGAGCTATTCATTATCACATCTTCAGTGACTCATATGTGGAATGGAACCATATCTGCACCATTGATAATCACCGTATTCTCTCTGATCTTTTAATATTGTGAGGCTCTTCTCACTTACTAAAACAACAAATAACTTACCTGGCTCTCCCATATGCGACCCTCTGATTGTTTTCAGATGATCTATATTTTCAGTTGAGAACATTTATCTATCCACACGTAAAATACTATGTGTGGATATTTTATCCTTCCATGTTATACTAATGTAATAAGTAAATGTATTAACACAATAATAACTAACTCTTCAATTTTAATTTTTTTAACATATAGTAGAAATCCTTCATGATGTAGTTGTAAGGAGTAAGAAAAAGTGGAAGGAAAGGCCAGTCATGTTCTCTCTGTCAGACATAGGCTGCAGGGAGATTTATTTCAGTGGCATCACTTAATCTGGGGTGCAGGGAATTAAAATTTATGAAGAGGTCATTGAACCCATTCTTGGAGCCAGCCTTGTGGGAGAAATAAAAAAAAAAGAAGGATTGACTCTTGATTTGCAATCTATAGTTTTGTTGTGAAGATGAGTCCCACCCAAGAGCTATGATGATGTGGCGACATGAGACCACCCATGCTTCAAGAGGGTGTAACATAGAAGTGAGAACACAGGAAGGAGTCCTCACGGGGCCTGTGGCTATCATGGGAGGCTTCATGGAGGAGGCACAATGTGATCTGTGTCTAGAGGATAGGCTAGGTTTTGCTAGGTAAGGGGTAGGGGTATTTCTAACTAGGAGAACAGCCTGAGCACAAGCAGAGAGGGCTGGAAGAATCTCTTTTGTCTTGGACATGCAAAAGAATGTAGGGTGGCAGAGATAAAAATAAAAAACCAGACTTGTTTCACAGAACACCTGGAAGACTGGCAAAGATGGTGGCAACATGCTGTGGAATGTGATGAAGGCATGGCTGGGTGGAGAGGGTCCGGGAAGTTTGGGCTCTCTTCTGGAAGCAACAGGGAGTCATTGAAGATATCTGAACAGGTTTTTTTCAGCAGAGCTTTTACGGACGACTAATTAGATGATGGCAAGAAGGCTACATGCTATAGCAGAGAGGCTGTGGACAGAGGTGCAGTTAGGAAGTGAAAACCTAGACCATTTAGTCACTTATAAGACTTTATGAAGCTTTAGCACATGCTTGGCACTGGGGCTCCAAAGATGAGTAATATGTGGGCACCGCTCTCAAGTAGTTCAGGGACTAGGAGGGAAGACCATCCCACAAGCAGATGATTCCAAAGCAATATGACAGGTGCCATCCAAGCCAAGATATGGAGAAGAGACCTCCAAGATGAGGGCAGGGGCCACTGGGAGGGCAAGGGCCAGGTTCTCCACTAGGATCTGACCCCCTACCATATCTTACAACCTTCTCCAGACAGCCTGCTCCCAGGCTGTGTCTCACAACTCTCAGAAAAGCTGTCTCTACTTGGAGAAAAAAATAACAAAGTGTTACTTTGAAATACCCATCAGACTAGGGGTGAGAATTGCAAGTGAGCATCTGGACACTGTGAAGGGTCTGTGGGTTTAGTCCTAAAGGCAGCTCAATCCCCATTCTTTACTTTGGGTCAGAAGGGCTCTGTGTAATAGTCTATTGCTATCAACACAGCATGGGAAGTTGTAGTGTTCAACCTATCACCTAATTTTATTTGGTGGTCAGTATGCACCCTTCAGTCCTTAAAAGGAGGTGGGTTGGGTAGGTTCAACTTCCATCAAGCCATTAGATTTAGGGTTGGGACCATTTGTTCAGAAAATTTCCACCTAGTTTCAAAAGCAATTTGAATCTCGTTCCCCTTTATGTTTTACTCATACATCAGTTTTACTGAAAGAATGAACTCCAGGTAGATTTTACTTTGGGAGGATGAGAAGTAATAGTATTATTAAATGAACAACTTTGCCTTGTGTTCTCTTTCCTGTATTTGAAAAGATAAAAATGAAGAGAAACACACAGGTTGCAGAGTGCTTTGTCTCATGTGTGTGACCCAGAGCACATTTTCCGAATGTTTCTTGTCAGGCAGTCGAGGGAGCACAGGCCCAGATGCAGTCGATTCTCATTTGCCTTCTGGCTCTGCCATTTATTGATCAGCTTTGAATCCTTGGGCAAGATACTGACCTCATCTCTGAAGTGGAAAAAGTCATGCCCACCCTCCACGCTCAGAGACTTGTTACAAATATAAATTAAACAAGATCATTAAGATATTTTGTTTGAAAATGGAAGATATACAAAGCATAAAGGTAGTATTTCTTTTTTTAACAGCTCATCCCAACCCTGACATCATGGAGGGTTTCAGTTTTGGTGGTAGTCCTCATCCAATTCTGTGTGGCCTTCTTTGTAGAGGTAAAGTGATTTCTATACATCTCTTACTTTCTTTCTAGGGAAAAAAAGGTCTCATTCTCAACACATGCCTGTTTTTTAGTGCAACCTCTTTTGTCCCCAAAAGTGATAGTTATTAAGGGTTTGTAAAAGCTGTACATGCTCTCTTTGGGGGAAATTCCTTGGAGAGTGATCTAGAATTCTCTAAAGACTGGACAGAAGTGTTTCCAGGATCTGTATCATAGAAAGCAAAACATTAAATTAACTCTAATGTTATCTCCCATGAAGGCATTATATTATACTATTCTAGTATTCTCATAAGCTAGTAGAGACAAGACCAGGTGACCTACTAGCTCTAAAATTCAACGAGACCTTTCGAGTGAAGAACTGTCTTTGGAAGGGCTTCCTTAATTAAGAGAGAAAGGAAGCCATTTCTCATTCTAGTCAATTCTCACCCTTGGAAGTCTTCCTCTATAGCATTTTTCTTCTACTCAGTGTCCAAAATGACTTCACCTACTCAATGAAAGTTTCAGGCAATATTTTTTTTTAAAGGACATTAAAAAAAAAAAGATTCATGTATTCTAAGTCCCTTGGGAAAAGGGATCAACAAGATTTAAAAAATACACATGCACACACAACCACACATATAACTATATACAATGAGTGTAAAATTTCTCGTACTCTTTAAGGAATTCCATTTTTGAGACTATATATATTTTTAAATAACCCAAAAGGAGAGATAAAAGTTACATGTATGAAGGTATTCATTAATATCTCAGGTATTATCTATTACCTGAAATTTTAGACTCAACTCATGCGTTCAAAAATAGAGATGCTGTTTGTTTAAATAGTTATACAGCAATTTGATAAAAAATGGTATTTGATCATTAAAGGTGATTATTTAAAGACCACAGATACAAATTGTATATGACAGCAAGTCTAGCATAACCAAAAGTGGAATGCAAAATTTGACCATTTCTATTATGAAGAAAAAAGAAAAGGAGAGCACCCCCCACCCCTGAATGGAAAACAAAACCCATTGGAGTTCTGGAGTTTATCCATTCATTCAGCAAACCATTACGTGGCACCTCCTATGTGGCACGTGGCAGGTAGCAGTGATTTTTTTTTCTTTCCTTGATTTTGAGTACATTATTTTATTATTTCAGTCTGGCAGTAAAATAATTCTAAGTGGATCAGCAGCCAGGATTTAACTAGAAAATCTGTAGAAATGAAAGGCTGTAAGCTTTGGGCAGATTTCTCTCAACACAAGCACTCTTCTTCCTCAAGGGAAAGAACCGGGGGGGAGCTGCTAGACATCGTGGGGACGGCAGGAAGGAGAAGCTGCCACAGAAGCAGCAGTACTAAGCACATCTCATAGGAAGACCTGGGGGGAACAGAGTGTACTGGTGAGCAACCTGGCTGCAGGGGAAAGTGGAATCATAATTTGGTTGGGTTCTCTACCTGATTTCTCAGGATGTCATCCTTCAAAACCGAAAGCTCTGGCTATGGATCAAAAAAGAATTTGGATTCTCTTCTAAAAGTCAATATAAAAAATGGCAAAAAAAGCTGGCAGAAGACTCCACCTGGCCTCCTGCACACAGAACAGATTATTCAGGTGATGGCAAAAATGGATTCTACATCAACCTCGGCTATGAGGACCATGAACAGTTTCCAAGAGCAAAACTCGAATTGGGAGGCCAAACCACAGAACAGCATTTTTGGACGAGGCTGTAATCAGAATTGTTGTTGTACTTGCTTCACAGCATCTCCTTGTTCCCTGAGACTAAACCGTTATGGAAAACAGATCATAGTCTATGCTTATCTTTTCTCTCTCCATCGGATGATTCAAAGGGTGTTTCTTAATCTACTGAACCTTGCAAAAGAGAACTTTAAATATGCTTATTTCGATTGTATCCTCTGCTATTAAGGAAAAAAATGCACTTCCTAGATTACCTTTTTTTTTTTCCTAATAAACTAGTCACATTGCATAGCATTATCCTGGCTAAAGTGCACAAGTTTTCTTGGTAGGGAAATTAGGAGTATGAACATTGGTAGAACAAAGGAAAATTGAAGAAGAGTTTGATGTTTGAAAGTTTCACCAATATATTTTTATTTGCATCTCCAGAAATAAAAGAATTTGGGGGAAAAGCCTTTTTCTCAATAAATCATCACAAGTTTACTTAATCTTCTATTCACTTGCTAAGATCATTTATGTGCATATCTTTTCCTAAAGTCACAAAATTTCTCTTTTTGCTTCTTTTGTATGGCTTTAACAGAGAAACAAGAATTGACATTTACTTCAGAAAAGTCAACACTAACTGTAGTAAGTGTGGGTGAGGAGAGTGATGGAGATGTCTGTTAATTGTATATAATCTTGGCTTGGGCACAACTTATATCTAAGCAAACTCCACCAATGTTGGCATCTTCCAAAGGATATTGTTTTGGGGTCAGAGAGCAAGAAAATCCTGGGTAAATCACAAAGCTAATGGGATTACCTGTTAAAATGTTCTTTTCACTTAAAGAAGCATGGCACTTCTATTTATTTTTTGCTACTGACAGATTAAACCTCAAGTACTAAGTTGAAAAGTTGGTTCAAAATCAGCATGGCTCATCTTAAAAACAGTCCTAGGGAAGGGACCCATGATGTTTGTATCTACAGCATGACAATCATCAAGCTGCTAAGCAACCTTAAGTTCCATTTCATCTTATTATCTTAATCAATTATTAATGGCCACTTAGTAGCCACAAGGAAAGGTACATCTACAAATATATTCTGCACACTATTACCTTTAATATATATCAACCTCACTGTGACCTTGAGAGGACATATATCCCTGGTGAACAGTTTAAATTTACTAGTAGGCTTTCCTTGTAAAAATAAATCTGATTTTGCCAATTCAACAGATCTCTAGCGGCTTATAGGTGATTAGTTAGCCAGTTCTATCCCATGAGTGCCAATTATGTGCCAAATACTGTGGGATGTATGGATTCCACACATCTTCACGATTCTGGAATCTTTAGGATTGAAAAAAATGTTTTTAACATTTCAGCAATGCATTGCTCTAAATAGTATTTTTTACTATGTTATTCAAGCCAGTAGCATAAATGCCAATTCCTATAGGAATAAAGCCTTTATATTTACATTTTATTTGCTTTTTAACCTTTTCTTCGGTGCACAGCTTTGGAGAATGATAATTTTTAAATGTGTTTAATTTAGTGACTACCAATGGAAGATCAAAAGATGAAAAAGATTTTTAGATTATGATTAAGAAATGTATGTCAACCTAGAATATATGACAGTTCAGGTACCTTGAACTGGCATATCTGTATTTAGTAATTTGACCTTTAGAATCAGAGATTCAACTGATACACCATGACATTTAGATAACATAAAAAGATTAAAAAAAACTTTATTAAATAAATGTACAGCTTCTCCCACCCAGTTTTTCCAATAACCTATTTGTTACCTGATAGATGATGATATATATTTCACGCATCCTTTAGTATGTGGGGGGGTACATAATAAACTGAACTCTGCACTTGACTTTGCTAAAAGTACGCTCAGAGGAAGATTTAGTAGTCTTGGAAGAAATGCACAATGAGCACAATGAGCATGACCACCTATCAATGATTACCTATAGGAAACACAAACTATACAGTCTTAAGTTGCCCATCATCAAGACTGGCCATTTTTATGGAAAGACTGATAACTAACTTTGTGAGCTTTCTTTTCAGGGTGAAAACCAATGGAGTCTGAACATTACTTATGTGAAAAGGTTTCCTCAAATTCAGTTTAAAAGTACATTTGTTACATAGCATAGCTATGACTGTCTTCTGGAGTGGAAATGTCTAGAAACGTTTGACTTGAGGGTCCTCAGGAGGTCCTCTCTTTTTCCAGTTCCACTCCCTCTCCTCTCCCATTGGTTAGCATGGTAATCCCACCACACTCAAGTCTCTTGCCTTGGGTAAGATTTGCCCTCTGCAATCATCCTTTGTTAAAAGGTAAGTACGGGACTCCTGGGTGGCTCAGTTGGTTAAGTGGCTGCCTTCCGCTCAGGTCATGATCCCAGCGTCCTGGGATCGAGTCCCATAGTCCTGGGATCGAGTCCCATATCGGGCTCCTTGCTCGGCGGGGAGCCTGCTTCTCCCTCTGCCTCTGCCTGCCAATCTGTCTGCCTGTGCTCACTCTCTCTCTCTAACAAATAAATTAAAAAAAATACTTTATAAAAAAAAAGGTAAGTACACCTTGGGAAAAGTAACATATTAAACTGCTGCCAATCTCATCCTTATTTGACAATCTTAAAAAAAGTTTTTGTTTTTGGGGGCTTTTTTGTTTTTTACTTACTTGAATGCAGAACATAAAAGGAAAGGGAAATTTAATTTAGAATAAAACTGAAGGGGTCATTTTTAAACATTTTTAAAATATAAATTTTATTTTTTACAATTTAAACATAAATTTATTTTAATATTTAATATTATTTAACATTTTGTCCATTTTAACAAATTTGTAACAGAACATGTTTTACTAGAAAATAACATGTTTTACTAATATTAGTTTTTGATTTTTTAAATTAATTAATTAATTAATTTAATTTCTTTTTAGTGTAACAGAATTCATTGTTTATACCCTCTTACACTGTTGGTGGGAATGCAAGTTGGTGCAACCACTTTGGAAAACAGTGTGGAGATTCCTTAAGAAATTAAAAATAGAGCTACCCTATGACCCTGCAATACCACTACTGGGTATTTACACCAAAGATACAGATGTAGTGAAAAGAAGGGCCATCTGAACCCCAATGCTCATAGCAGCAATGGCCACAGTCGCCAAACTGTGGAAAGAACAAAGATGCCCTTCAACGGACGAATGGATAAGGAAGATGTGGTCCATGTACACTATGGAGTATTATGCCTCCATCAGAAAGGATGAATACGCAAGTTTTGTATCAACATGGACAGGACTGGAAGAGATTATGCTGAGTAAATTTTTTTTAAAGATTTGTTGTTGTTGTTGTTTATTTGACAGAGATCACAAGTAGGCAGAGAGGCAGGCAGAGAGAGAGGGAAGCAGTCTCCCCAATGAGCAGAGAGCAAAGGGGTCATTTTTGATCATGGTACCTGGTAGAAGACATTCACACCTCCCAGAGGACCACTTTGGGGGTTATCAGGAGACAGAATTGGTATCATAAGAAAGAAAAAAGATTGGTCAGGAACAAAGAAGAAAGACAGGATCTCTACTGGCCCTGAGTGTAGCACATTACCCCTGCTGTCATCATTACCCTTAATGTTGCAATTAAACCATAAAGTATTTATGATTCTGGGGTAAAATCTACATCAGCTTAACAGGTCCAAGACTTTCATTGAGTCTTCTTCTGTTTACTTTATCTACCACATTTCGAGTTCCCTGATCATACCCTTCCACCCCCCACCTACTTAAACTTTTCCTTTATTTAATGCCATGCTTTTAATTATGGTACGAGAAGGATGTCATTGGCTGGTAGTGTGGTTTGTCGGGCAATGTTGTAATGTCTGATACAATCCTAGGACTTAGAGACCCGCATTCACTTTTCTCCACCTGCTGCCAACAAGAATTCCGCTGGGAAGTTATTAAAAGGTAATTTGTTTCATTCAACACATAATCAATAAAACACAAGAATAAAATCATGACACTCCTTGACTTACGGTAAAAGTCTTAAATAATAACACAAGATATTGTTTTCTAAATATGGCACTTTAAACCTGCATTTAATGATCTCTTGCTAAGGTTAAAAGGGTCAAATCCTTGAAATACTTCAAAATCCAGAGGGAATAATGTAGAAGTAACAGCCCACTCTTGCTTGTCACATACTCCTGACAAATGAGTCACTTCCAGGGAAATCACTGGATCTAAAACACTGGAGCACAGAATGCTGTCTCCCATCTACTCCACCTGCATCTACATGGGAACTAGGAGATGGACGTGGATTCTCAAATGGATTGTTAATCAGAGCTCCTCAAACTGCCTAATGAAATGTTCAAATGTCCCAGTTTCTTTTCTGACCAGAAAGAGGGAATATGAAGTTAGATGTCAATCTCAACAATTTGGGGCTCTTAACATTTCTTTTAAAATCACATATAAACTGTTCTCTATTCCTTCGGAAAGTAGAAAATAGCCACCCTCAGGAAAAAGGAAAACAACATTTATGGTAGAAGATAAAATATGATGTGATTTTGTTAAGGTCCTCTGCTGGCTTGCTCAAAAGGCTACTGCTTCTTGTTCAAGCTGCCATAGCAAATCTTTGCTAGTGGGGAGAAAAATTTCCATGGCTCAATGATGAGATAATATCAGTAAGCAATTTATTAAAGAGCCTGCCATCCATCACTGGAATTTGGAACAATAATGATGCATTGAAAATAAGTATTCATCCCAGTTTTTTTTTTCTCCTCCTCACAAATTCCTTCAGCTCCAATATCTCTTCAGTAAATTGTTAATAGTATTTTGCTTTTTGTCTTTTTGGAAACAAGCCCAGGAGTGAGAAGGCACCAGCAGCAGCTGCCACAAACCCAATGGTACTTATTGCTTGGTTGGCCTATAAAGAAACAAGAAACAAACAAAAAACAAATCTTATTCTAAAGGCATCTCTGTCCTAAACCCAAACTTCAGCTTGTTTCTTAAACTGAAGACCTTTTTAATGTACAAAGGATAAATTTAAAGCTTCATGTAAAATTTAACTGTGTATGAACAAATAAATTTATGATTTTACAATTATGACAAAGATATTGTTAAATATACATATGCATATATTCTTCATATTTTTGTGATCCCCAACAATTTATAACTCATTATGGCACAATTACTTATAATCATGGTGGTACATCTGGGAGATAGTATTGCTCCTGCTTTGCAAAACTTGGTAAGTTAAGTGGTTTGCCTGAGGTCATACCACCATGATGTTTAGATATAGGTTGAGTCATGAACCAATTCCCTCTAAACAATCATTATCTCCTAAACACATACTGGTTTGGTTGGGTCTATACAAGGGTGAAAATCTGTGTGTGTGTGTGTGTGTGTGTGTGTGTGTGTGTGTGTTTTCTGACTTGAGAATGTCTACTAGCAAAATAATTCAGAGATGTAATCTAAGCTAAATACCTGTAAGCTCTTATTTGGTAGATACCAAATTTCTATTTTGATAAACAAACTTCAAAAGAAGTCAATAAGGATGTTAACTATTGTGTCAAAAATTAATTTCTCATGTAGACAAACTAAAATAAACCACTCTCAAGCTCAATTGTCCATAAAGGAGTTCAGACATTTATAGCTTTAAGGGTATTAATCATCATCATGATGAGGGATCTAATGAATATTCATGGTTTTCATGGCACTCAGCTAATATTGCCTTCCATCTGTATGAGTTTGAGTGCAATTTTATGACCCAAAGTTCACATTCAGATGCTTCGGAGTCATCAGGTATTCTGAAAACAACAGTTGTTCTCTGGGATTTAAGAATCAGGCTTTCAAATAAGCAACACATTTCTCCCAAATGACTCTAGGGACCAACCCAAATACTGGAAATCCTGACCCAGCTCACATTTGAGCATACCTTCTGTCTAACCCACAGGCCTTCCCCACACAGGTTGCCATCCCCACAAGACTGCCACACAGAGCTACCTCCCCAACTGTAGCTTCCTTGTTGGAAATAGACCACAAGGGCCTGGCCGAGAAAGAAACACAATGACAGGAGTATTCATTCCATTACACCATCCTGTGGTCTCTAGGGACAAGGCATGTCATCGCAGCGCCCTGCTCTGCCACCATCCTCAGTTGCCAGGGAGAATGGCATTGGCAAACAACTGACAAATCCAATTTAGTTTACAATTCTAATTCTGTTTGGTTGATTATTTTATTCATGCATTTTAATGAGTCACCACCTAAGTTGTTTCCCGGGGAAGAGTCAGAATTTGCCGCAGCATAGAGCTACCCACCTAGCACATGGAGAGCCAAAGGGACAGGAATATGCAAGATACAGGACAACATTTGAAAGAGGGGCAAAATCAGTAATCAGACAAGGATCAAGGATTATAAATCAAGCCAAACCTTCATTTAATTTTAGGCAGGTACTGAGATCCCAGGAAGTTCTGATATGGGGAAATGTGGCAGGTAATAAATAAGAAGGTACAATTGGTGCCTTTAGAAAGAGGAGCCAAAAGATAGCCTGGGGAAGTGGCAGAATTCTGTGGTCATGGTGGTCCCAGCTAAATGCAGACCTAATTCACTGTGTCTCCTTCAGCCACTCAAAACATAAGAGGTGAGAGAAATCCCACACATCTAAGAGGTCTGGGGAGAGCAATGTGATCCTAAACCAAAATCCCCTGAGAGCACATAGGCCAGATACCATGGCAAGGAAGCTACTTCCTACAGTGTAGGCAGTTTCCCAAATCCTAAACACTTATTTCAAGTTATAGTCTAGATGGCAAAATTCTGAGTAATTCAGATAATCTCTTGGAGTTATGTGTAATGGGATTTGACCTGCAAGAATATAACATCCCAGAATGTTCTCAGTGAACTATTATGAACAAGAGCTTTTATTTTACAATTTAGGATTAAAAAATCACTTCAGCTGACTCTTCACATTTTATCCTTCACAGGGTTTATAAAGAATAAAGGTCTCATTCCGAGGATCTATACATGACCAATGAAACATTAGCTGGATCTGGAGTGCTGTGTCCTGATATAATGTAGCTGGGTCACAGATGACTGCAGGGCTTATCAAAATTTGTCTTCCCCTGAGACTAAGGCCACAGTGCTATGCACTGAGGCACAGTCAGAATGTATCACAGGTCAGCTTGTCCAGACCTATTCAAGGGTGCTGCCATCTTCCACAAAGGCAGGCACATTTTAATACCTTGTTAAGACTGTAACAGTGCCAAATGTCTATTTAAAATTTTTTTTAAAGACAAGCCACAGACTAGAAAAAAACCATTTCCAACAGACAGATCTGGTAAAGAACTGTTATTCAAAATATGCAAAAAGTTCTTAAAGCTCAACAAAAAGAAAATGAGCAAGGAACCCAATTTAAAAATGGACAAAAGATCTCAAAAGACACATCATCAGGTAGCTCTATTTTCAATTTTTTGAGGAACCTCCATGCTGTTTTCCAGAGTGGTTGCACAGCTTGCATTCCCACCAACAGTGTAGGAGGGTTCCCCTTTCTCCACATCCTCGCCAGCATCTGTCATTTCCTGACTTGTTCATTTTAGCCATTCTGACTGGTGTGAGGTGGTATCTCATTGTGGTTTTGATTTGTATCTCCCTGATGCCCAGTGATGTGGAGCACTTTTTCATGTGTCTGTTGGCCATCTGGATGTCTTCTTTGCAGAAACGAATGTTTATAGCAGCAATGTCCACAATAGTCAAGTTATGGAAAGAACCTAGATGTCCATCAACAGATGAATGGATAAAGAAGATGTGGTATATATATACAATGGAATACTATGCAGCCATCAAAAGAAATGAAATCTTACCATTTGCGACGACATGGATGGAACTAGAGCGTATTATGCTTAGCGAAATAAGTCAACAGGAGAAAGACAACTATCACATGATCTCCCTGATATGAGGAAGTGGAGATGCAATGGGGGTGGGGGTTAAGGTGGTAGGAAAAGTAAAAATGAAACAAGATGGGATCAGGAGGGAGACAAACCAAAAGAGACTCTTAATGTCATAAAACAAACTGAGGGGGGTGGGGGGGAGAGGGGTTGGGAGACGGTGGTGGGGTTACATTATATGTTTAAATAAAGCTTAAAAAAAAAAGACACATCATCAAATATGATATGCAGATGACAAAGAAGCATATGAAAGGATGCTTAACTTCACAGGTTTAGGGAATTGTAAATTAAGACAATGAGATACCACTCTGTACCTAGTAGAATGGCTAAAACCCAAAATGATCACAACACCAAATTCTGAAGAAGATGTGGAAAAATAGGAACTCTCATTTACTGTTGGTGGAAATGCAAAAGGGTAGAGCCACTTTGTAAGGCACTTTGGTGGTTTCTTACAAAACTAAACATACTCTTACCATACAATCCAGTAATCATGCTCCTTGGTATTTACTGAATGGAGCTGAAAATTCATATCCACACAAAAACCTGCACACAAATGTTTCTAGCAGTTTTAGTCATAATTACCAAAACCTGAAATCAACCAAGATTTTTTTAGTAGGTGAATGTACATCCAGACAATGGAATGTTACTGAGTGATAAAGAAAAGTGAGCTACCAAACCATGAAAATAAATGGAGGAATTTTACATGCATATTGCTTAGTATGCATACTGTTCAATTGTTGCCAGAGGTTTAGAGTGAAGGAAAGATGAATACTCAAGCAGAACATAGAGGAATTTTAAGGCAGGGAAATTATTCTGTATGAAACTATAATGATGTACATATATGTCACTATACATCTGTCAAAATTTGTAGAATGTACAACACTGAGAGTGAACCCTAATGTAAACTATTTTAGGAGAGGGAAAATTTTTCCTGTATCTACCTTAGTTTCTCAGCTGAACCTTATTAATAAACACAACTTTATGGGGTGCCTGGGTGGCTCAATGGGTTAAAGCCTCCGCCTTTGGCTCAGGTCATGATCTCAGGGTCCTGGGATCGAGCCCAGCATCGGGCTCTCTGCTAGGGGAGAGCCTGCTTTCCCCTCTCTCTCTGCCTGCCTCTCTGCCTACTTGCGATCTCTGTCTGTCAAATAAATAAATAAAATCTTAAAAAAAAAAAAAAGACAACATTCCAAAGGAAACTAACAAGTTTACTAACATGTTCATCTCATATATACATGGGAGAAACTCAGGGAAGAGTATCTCAAAGAGGTGGAGTAGAATTCAGGCTTATGTAGCATCTTCAAAAAAGAACAGTAAGTTTGTAGAGTGATGACAGGACAAAAGAAAGCAGTTTTAGGCTTCCCAGAGCAGCAGACCATGGGAAGGTAAATATATAAGAAACTTATGACAAAATCTAGTTAGTTAAGATTGTCATTTAGATTCCTCTGGGGTCCTCTCCAGGCTGGTAAGAGTCTTAATGATAACCACCAGTTGTTAATAATGATTAACTTTTGTCCTTCCTGCTAGAGAAGGGCAGAGGGACACCTTTGAAAACGTATGTCCCACTTTTAGGGTCTGCTTCTCAACTGCCTTCAGCTCAAAATAATCCTTATGCCACATATTTTGAAGTGACATATTCCAGCTTTCATCACTACATATTCTGGTGGGTAACATGTCAGTGTTGGTTCATCTTTTGTAACAAGTATACTACACTGATGTGGACTGTTGATGGTAGGGGAGGCTGTGTACATGGCTAATGGGGAGGGCTATGAAGGAACTCTCTAAACTTCCAGTTCAGTTTTGCTGTGAACTATATACTGCTCTAAAAAATAAAGTCTATTATTGTTTTTTTTAAATACAGAAAAACACAAAGAAGAAAAAGATGGGGCCACAAACCTTCCACCTTTCTAATCTTTTTAAATGTATCTGTAGTTTTTTAAATTGGGATAAATACACAGCCATTCCCCCCAAGAAGCAGTTCTAAGCTCAAGACCCCAAAGCCCTGAAGAGATCCAAAAATGAATCCAATATTAGCTATTATTAGTAATAATACTATTAATTATTGACAGTAATGAAAATAATAATACAAGTGCTATAGTTTCTAACAGGTCAACATTTTATTGAAGAGTACCAACAAATATATATAAAATTTTTTAAATATTGTGATTAAAAATATTCATCCAAGTTTTGTTGGTTTGGCGATGGATAATATGTAATACAGTGTGCTAACAGAGTTCAAATATCTCCTATAATCCTCCAAACAACCTCAGTTTATAGATTAGGAAACTGATAAACAATGTTCCCAAAACCACCCAGCTAACCCCTGGGGAAGAAGTTATTCTAGCTCCTGTCTGCAGAATTCCAAAGTTTAGACTGTTTCTTAGGGCTGTCACAGCATTGCCTTCAACAGAACCTGTTAGAGAACAGTTCTAGTTGTTGAGGAATGATTAATTTTTCCTGAGTTGATTCTGGGTATGAAAGGTGAAAAGATGAGGGATTGTAAATTAGAGTCAAAGCAAAAGGTGGTATTAATCCCTTTTTTTAAAAAAGCCACATTTTAAAAATTGCTTGTTGAACACAGCAGACAATTTTATCATTTGCAAAGGAGAGGGATGGACTCCATTTCCTAGCTATATCACTAGTTTTCAGTGCGAAGGTGAGCAGGAATTTGTGTGGATATCCTCTGTGTTGTGGTTCAGAAGCAATTTATTATAATATGTGAATAGAACATTCATTATGTTAATGTATTTCCTAATAAAAATGAATTTCCAATTAAATTATTTCCTAACGAAAACAAATGTATCCTTTCATAATGTTCCCCCTCCTATCTTCCCAAGCTTCCATGAGAAGAATTGTAAACTCATTCTTTAGAATAGACTTTTATATAACAGATTCCACAGTTTCAAGATACTGGGAACCTTTATTCATTCTTTTATATCACTTTAATAAATCTTTGGGTTAAAACATCCATGTTGGAATTGGATTGTGGTATGATAGGAAAAAGGAAGGCAAATGAATCAAGCATGCTTTTAGTTAAGAATCTGCTATGCTACAAAATAGTGTGAGAAACGGCAACATCACATGCTATTTTAAAAATAATCGATCCGTTTTTAAAAAATCATCCAAAAGCTCAATGAATCAAAGGAGCTGCTTAAAAGCACACAATTCCTCTGAAACTAGCATTGCAAGGAGACAGAAACCATTTTCAAATCCACCAAAATATGTCTGTCATTAGTTGGCCTCTCTCAGCTAAGGGAAAAGAATCCCAGAGTTACCATCTATGTTTTTGGCAAATGATCTCCCACTTAAAAATGTCAATATTCTTTTCAGAATGTTCTTTTCAGTGCATGAGATTACTGATTTGAAACTGCTGTATGACAGGGAAATGGGAAAATAGAACAAAACAAAACCCTGAAGGACAGAGGGTAATAGAACTGACAGAGAAGCTATGGTCTTGATTCTGCTTCAAGTTCCTTCCAGCCCCAAATTCATGATGTCCAGGTTCAAGCTTTAATTTGGCTATTAACTTGCTACCTGACCTTGATCAACTAGATTCCTTCCTTTATCCTTTGGAATTCTCATATTTTCTTGCCCTTTTCCTTTTGTTTGCTGCCTGGGAGTCTTACAGTCAGTAGTTAATATTTTTCCAATGTAAGAACCTTTTTATATATCTTCTAAAGGAAACTCACCTGCTCTGAAACTCCTTCTCCATAACGAAGCAAAGTCACAAAATGCTCACAGTTGTTGACAAGTATGTCATATTCCACCTCCTGTCCAATAACCATCTCTGACCGTTGCATGACTTCTTCCACGGGGAGAGGGGAGTAGGTCCCATCATATTTATTGTTTATTCTGTATGTGTCCTTTCCCACAACATCCCTCAGCAGCTGCATCTTCACCAGGGCCTTCCTGCTGAATACAGACTTGGCGCTCGTAAATGATGCAGAAATGCCATCCTCTATAAGGAGAATTCTAGTTAGCAAGATCAAGTGACACAACCCAGTGAAACCATATGCCATATAATTACAATGCCACACCTTTGGAACTGATGGAATCACTGAAGCCCCTGAAGGAAGGAAGCTCTGTTCCTAACTTACCACCAAACCAGAGGTCACTTAATCTTGCCAGACTGAACAACTCATTCTGTAAGTTTATCAGTAACATTTAGTACAATATGAGTGGAAATATAAGGAAACTCTTTGGAAATTTGTAACTGCCCATAGAGCAGATTGGGTGAGAAAACTACCCATTCTTGAGGAACAAGATCTCTATCAGTTGGCATTATTGTTAGAGATCCTGGTATATGTTCTTAGCACAGTACACCTAAGACCATGTTTTTCTAAAAAACATGCTCTTTTTCAGCATCAGAACCTTCCAAACTAGTATCTCTGGAGCTCGGCAGTTTTGTATTATGATCAGTGAGTTCATCCTAGTGTTGAAGCCGTGCTCCTTACCCCTTCCTCTGCCTTTTACACTTGTCCTTTCAACTTGGCTTGAAATCTTCATGGTACAATTTGAAACCTGCATGGTACCTCAGTCCTCTAAGGGGTCAGATAGGGTCAACTGGGGCCCTGTTTTTTGTCTTGCCAGTTCCTTTTGACCAAGAAACTAAGTCCTGAAACTGAACCTAACCTAATAGGTGCTGTCCAATAGATGTGGCCCTAAGCTGTGACCTACCCACCACCTGTTATATGCCCCAT
>ML106115.1:51513-204537 GCA_003697995.1 Taxidea taxus jeffersonii | reverse complement strand
TCTCCTTACTGGTTATGGGCCTATTCAGGTTTTCTATTTCTTCCTGGTTCAGTTTTGGCAGTTGATATGTCTCTAGGAAAGCATCCATTTCTTCCAGATTGTCAAATTTGTTGGCATAGAGTTGCTCATAATATGTTCTTATGATTGTTTGTATTTCTTTGGTGTTGGTTGTGATCTCTCCTCTTTCATTCATGATTTTATTTATTTGGGTCCTTTCTCTTTTCTTTTGGATAAGTCTGGCCAGGGGTTTATCAATCTTATTAATTCTTTCCAAGAACCAGCTCCTAGTTTCATTGATTTGTTCTATTGTGTTTTTTGTTTCTATTTCATTGATTTCTCCTTTGATCTTTATGATTTCTCTTCTCCTGCTGGGTTTAGGCTTTTTTTGTTGTTCTTTCTTGAGCTCCTTTAGGTGTAGGGTTAGGTTGTGTATTTGAGACCTTTCCTATTTCTTGAGATAGACTTGTCTCACTATATATTCTCCTCTCAGGACGGCCTTTGCTGTGTCCCACAGATTTTGGACCATTGTGTTTTCATTATCATTTGTTTCTATGGTTTTTTTTTCAGTTCTTTTTTAATTTCCTGGTTGATCCATTCATTCTTTAGAAGGATGCTGTTGAGTCTCCATGTATTTGTGCTCTTCCCAAATTTCCTCTTGTGATTGAGTTCTAGCTTCAGAGCATTGTGGTCTGAAAATATGCAGGGAATGATCCCAATCTTTTGATACCTGTTGAGACCTGATTTATGACCCAGGATGTAATCTATTCTGGAGAATGTTCCATGGGCACTAGAGAAGAATGTGTATTCTGTTGCTTTGGGATGGAATGTTCTGAATATATCTGTGATGTCCATCTGCTCCAGTGTGTCATTTAAGACCTTTATTTCCTTGTTGATCTTTTGCTTGGATGATCTGTCCATTTCAGTGAGGGATGTGTTAAAGTCCCCTACTATTATTGTATTCTTGTCAATGTGTTTCTCTGATTTTGTTATTAATTGGTTTATATAGTTGGCTGCACCCATGTTAGGGGCATAGATATTTAAAATTGTTAGACCTTTTTGTTGGACAGACCCTTTGAGTATGATATAGGGTCCTTCCTCATCTTTTATTATAGTCTTTGGCTTAAAATCTAATTGATCTGATATAAGGATTGCCACCCCAGCTTTCTTCTGATGTCCATTAGCATGGTAAATTGTTTTCCATCCCCTCACTTTCAATCTGGAGGTGTCTTCAGGTCTAAAATGAGTTTCTTGTAGGCAGCATATTGATGGGTTTTGTTTTTTTATCCATTCTGAAACCCTGTGTCTTTTGATTGGGGCATTTAGCCCATTTACGTTCAGGGTAACTATTGAGAGATATGAATTTAGTGCCATTGTATTGCCTGTATGGTGATTGTTACTGTATAATGTCTCTGTTCCTTTCTGATAATTGTTTTAGGGTCTCTCTTTGCTTAGAGGACCCCTTTCAATATTTCCTGTAGAGCTGGTTTGGAGTTTACAAACTCTTTCAGTTTTTGTTTGTCCTGGAAGCTTTTAATCTCTCCTTCTATTTTCAATGATAACCTAGCTGGATAAAGTATTCTTGGCTGCATGTTTTTCTCATTTAGTTTAGCTCTGAATATATCATGCCAGTTCTTTCTGGCCTGCCAGGTCTCTGTGGATAAGTCTGCTGCCAATCTAATATTTTTACCATTGTATGTTACAGACTTCTTGTCCCGTGCTGCTTTCAGGATTTTCTCTTTGTCCCTAAGACTTGTAAATTTTAGTATTAGATGGCGGGGTGTGGGCCGATTCCTATTGATTTTGAGGGGTGTTCTCTGCACCTCCTGGATTTTGATGCTTGTTTCCCTTGCTATATTAGGGAAATTCTCTACAATAATCCTCTCCAGTATACCTTCTGCTCCTATTTCTCTTTCTTCTTCTTCTGGAATCCCAATTATTCTAATATTGTTTCATCTTATGGCATCACTTATCTCTCGAATTCTCCCCTCATGGTCCAGTAGTTGTTTGTCTCTCTTCTGCTCAACTTCTTTATTCTCTGTCATTTGGTCTTCTATTTCACTAATTCTGTCTTATTCCTCGTTTATCCTAGCAGTAAGAGCCTCCATTTTTGATTGCACCTCATTAATAGCTTTTTTAATTTCAACTTGATTAGACTTTAGTTCTTTTATTTCTCCAGAAAGGGCTTTTATTTCTCCTGACAGGGTTTCTCTACTATCTTCCATGCCTTTTTCGAGCCCGGCTAGAACCTTGAGAATCGTCGTCCTGAATTCTAGATCTGACATATTACCAATGTCTGTATTGATTAGGTCCCTAGCCTTCGGTACTGTCTCCTGCTCTTTTTTTTTGTGGTGAGTTTTTCCACCTTGTCATTTTGTCCAGATAAGAATCCGCTGTTCTCCTTGTTAAGTGAACTTGGTCTTGGCTGGATTTCTTTGATCTTCTGGGGGAGAGGCTTGTTGTAGTGATTCTCAAGTGTCTCTGCCCCGCGGAATTGCAGCGCCCTTACCAGGGGCCGGGCTAAGTAATCCTCTCAGGTTCGCTTTCGGGAGCTTTTGTTCCCTGAATGCTTTCTGTAGAGTTCCAGAGGACGGGAATGACAATGGCGGCCTCCCAATCTCCGGTTCAGAGGAGCCGAGAGCTAGGGGCTCCAGTCTTCAATGTGCCTTCATAGAAAAGCGTTTAATCACTCCCGTCTCCCCAGCCCACGTTTGCGCCCGGAGACCGCGCGCGCCCGGAGACCGCGCTCACAGAAAATCGTGTGTAATCAGTCCCCTCTCACTGGCTTCTGGGAGCGCTCCGAGCTCACCCAGCCTGTGACCAAGCATCTCTGTCTCTGGCAGAGTCCCACCTGGAGTCTCTGAACCCCATAGATCCCTGAGCTCTCCCGGGTCGGAGTCTCCCCGGATCTTGTGGGGACCCCTCACACAGAGCACCGGTCCGTGTCACAGAGCACCGGTCCGTGTCACAGACTACTAGGAAACCTCGGCTCTGTCTCCACAGCCGACTTCCCCGCTCTAATACCTGTGAGCTCTGCGACACTCAGACACCCCCGATCCTTCTGTGACCCCGTGGGACCTGAGTCCACGTTTTCCCCGTGAGGTCTTCACCCCAGTTTATCCTCTGGAGCGATGTCCCTCCATGGAGCAGACTTTTAAAAGTTCTGATTTTGTGCTCCGCCGCTTGCTGGGAGCCGGCCCCTCCCCCTGGGGTCTATCTTCCCGTCGCGTTGGATTCACTTCTCCACTGGTCCTACCTTTTAGAAAGTGGTCGATTTTCTGTTTCTAGAATTGTTGTTTTTCTTCTCTTCGATCTCCTATTGGATTCATAGGTGTTCGGAATGGTTTGATAGGCTATCTAGCTGATCTCCTGCTGTCTGATGTCATCTCAGCCTGCTACTTCTCCACCATCTTGACTCCATTTCGCTCTTACAGATTTTTAATGAGAATTTTTGGGGGGCAGAATTTTAGCCTTGCTACATAATCTATAAATATAGTGTTATATTTTCTCTCTTTCAATTAATCAGTCCTCTGCCTACAAATACATATTAAGAGAACTCATAAATCTGTAATTGAGAACTTATTTGTTCTGTTCAGCTGTGTATTATATGGGTTGTGGAAAATTAATTTTCACTCTTCTATTCAACAACTTTTTTAATGCCTAGTATGAAGCCTAGTACTAGGTTATAAGTGAATATTACACAGTGACAACCACCATTATGGGAATTATAATCTGGAGAATTAATAAGTGCTCCTACCTTACATTAAGGATTAGAAAACAAAAGGAAGAACTAATATTTATCTATTGTAATGAGTTTCATGAAGATGGTAAAAATTCATGGGAAAGACAGTAAATTGAGTACAGGAATTAAAAAAAAAACTTCTGTAGAAAATTTATAGGAATTTTCTAGGTAAAAACTTGGATTTGTGGTGGGGAATGTATTCCTAGCAAAGGAAACAGATTATTGGTGCTATCACCTGAAATGGAAATGACTGGCTATGTTAAAGGAAGTTCAAAAAATCCAGGATTGCTGTAAAACAGCTTCATGTCCATAATGATATACCAAAAAAAAAAAAAAGTCAGTGGTTATAGGTCATGCTAGAGGGCGTGGAAATCAATTAAAGAGCAAAAATTTAAAAATGACAATATCTATTCTCTATAAACGTATTAAGAATGTTTAAATTATGGATCAGAACCGTAAATCTAAAAACTATGTTGATTGGAAAAAAATCCCAGAAATAAAAAAATAGTGCAATACACTACTTATAGAATAAAGAGCACATGATTAAACAATTTTAGGTACATATATCAAAAGTAGAAAGTTATTTTGAAAATCAAATTAAAAATATTCCCAGTATTTAGAATAATAGTAAGTAAACTATGAGGAAAGGCAGGATGTGAAATAAATACAGCACTTTTGGTAACGTTCTAGTGCTTTATTTTGGTGTCAGTAAACAGGAGTTATTTTGATTTCTAAGTTTCTATGTTACTATTAGCTATTTTAGTATGTCAAGTATTATCTTAAAATAGAATGGATTGGTGGTGGGGGAGGCAAAAAAATAGACTCTAAGAATCCAATTAGGAGGCCCATTGAGTTGGTCTCAACTGGATGGAATGGGTGAGGGAGAGTAATGGTGCAGGATGGCTTTTAGGTTTCAGATTCTATCAGTGGGGTAAAGAACGTTGCCTATTCCCGAGATGCAGTAAATTAAAGGACAGCTAAGAAAGACAAAATTAATTAAAGAAAAACAATTCTTAATTTGGAATAGTTTGAATTTGAGATTAGAGATCTCTTAGAGGAGATGTAAAACTAGCAGTGGGGCTTGGAAAATCTGCACTGTAGAGACATTGCCTTCTTCATTTATTGACAACCAATCAATTGCCAGGTATAATTGTATCTCAATGATGTACATGTCTTTTAACCATCTCTCTCCTTACCTTACATGGCTACCACTCTAACTTAGAATCTTATTTCTTACCTAAACTAATCTCTCCAATTCCATTTAATCTATTCAGATAACATACTTATATTATACTCTCTAAAATGCAAACTGTATAAATTTTATGTATTTATCTAAAAGTCTTCAAAGATTCCCATGTTCTTCTACATCATCTATAACCCCTCAATCTTTTTTACCTGGATCTTTGTGATATAATCTAACAGAGTTTTCCAGTGTCATCGGATACTTTTCACTACTTATCCCCCATAATCCTACCAAATGAATGTATCTCTTGTTACTTATTACATCCTACATTTTTATTAATATATTTTTCATTAAGCTCTAGATTTTCTAACTATAATACCTAAGCTAATTTTATTCAGTTATACTTTAAGCCAATCTCAAGTCCCACCTTTATTTATTTTTTTCCCTACCTTTATTATCATGTATTTTCTCATCCTCGGTAGCAGGTAAGATACTGTTTTCTACTTTATTTCCCTTCCTCCAGTTTACTATTATCTTCATTTGTGCTTTTGTGTGCCTCAGTAATTGTCATATTCTGCTCATAAAAGCAGGTGACATGGATTCAAATATATACTTTATTAAACAAACAGGAAAATAAAAGAAAATATAGTCAAGTGACTTAAGACTATGAGCTTCAGTTTCTTTATTTAAAAAAAAAACAAAAATTATATCACATTAGTATGAAGATAAGACAATATATAAAAAAAGACAATCCTCTTTTGTCTTCCATTCCTTTATACCATTCTATAACCTAAAATAGTGCCTTTCACAAAATATCTACTCTATTAATACATACCAACTTAGATTGAATATGTTAAAAAGTTAGTTTAATAATTATCTTTAAAAATGTGAATGGAGAATTTATATGGTATCAGTCAGAAATACCTCATAGGGAATTACTATCAGGAAATTTTTCATAATAGCCAACTGAACTCTAGGTAATAAAGTAGTAGAATTGTATTTGTTTAATAGTTTTCTTGTTTTTATTTTAAGATAAGAAATTAAGGTATTATCCACCAAAAAAACAGACCAAACTGTACTGTTTACATAAGAATAAAGAAAATGAATAGAAAAAGTGAAATGAGGGAGAAGGAAAGCAAAGTAAAACCAACTTTGTCTTAAAATATTAGCTTTGGGTTGGTCTTAGAACAGATTCAGAGAAGAAATACCATGGCACAAGAAACAAAGTTACAAAATAAAACAACCTTTTATTTGGTCCCTTTAAGAGACTTAATTGGTTGAGATTAGCCTATGAAGTACTAAAATATGTATATATTGAAAACAGAAACCACGCACATGAGATGTGATATTTAACTCTTATTTCATAATTTTCACAAACATTTGTAATATATTAAAATATTTGCTAGCTACCAATTACAAAATAAAAAGCTGTTGTTGTTAATCATGTAGACATTTTCAAAGTCAGCAGGAACCTCTTGATGGCAACAAAGCTTTGAAATTCATATGTGCCTATTTTTATTCCACATTTTAGCATAGTTACCAAAAATGTTTCTAATTCTATATAAAGTACAAAGCTATTATATAATCAGTTTGTAACCTGAAGGTTGGATTATGGTTTTGTACTTCTGTGAAGTTTTAAACTCATACTTCAGATGAAATATGTATTCTTGGCAGAATAATACTCAGTTGGATTTGCTGTTTACCATTTCAGAATATTGCAAAAAACATAGTGTTTTGGATCTGCTATGGAAAGTAAAGGCATCTTACCAGGGATCCAACATGCAGTGAATGTAGGAACAGGAAGAGTAATAGCAATAGCATCTAAAAACCCAGACCCAGGATAAATTATTTATTTTTTTTAAGATTTTATTTATTTGTTTGACAGAGAGAGAGATCACAAGTAGGCAGGGAGTAGGCAGAGAGAAGCAGGCTCCCTGCTGAGCAGAGAGCCAATGTGGGGCTTGATTCCAGGACCCTGGGAGCATGACCTGAGCTGAAGGCAGAGGCTTTAACCCACTGAGCCACCCAGGATAAATTCTTGGTATGTGATTTAACCCACTGAGCCACCCAGGTGCCCCTTGACCAGAACTTTTTTAAAATAGTGAAATATCATTCTCTAATAGGACTTTATCTTTGATTTTTTTAAAGCTTTTATTTATTTATTTGACAGAGATCACAAATAGGCAGAGAGGCAGGCAGAGAGAGGGGGAAGCAGGTTCCCCACTAAGCAGAGAGCCCAATGCGGGGCTCAGTCCCAGGACCCTGAAACCATGACCTGAGCCGAAGGCAGAGGCTTAACCCACTGAGCCATCCAGGTGCACCACCTACCCACTCCCCTGCTTTTTTTTAAAGACTTTTTTCCCCTGAGATTGATTATTTATTTATTTATTTATTTGACAGATGGAGATCACAAGTAGGCAGAGAAACAGGCAGAGAGAGAAGGGGAAACAGGCTTCCCACCAAGCAGAGAGCCCTGTGCAGGGCTCCATCCCAGGACCCTGGGATCATGACCTGAGATGAAGGCAGAGGCTTTAACCCACTGAGCCACCCAGGATAAATTCTTGATATGTGATTGTTTCATGGAGTCCATAAACTCCATAATTAATGCAGGTATTATTCACTTTAGGTTTAGCAAGTCTCAAAAGTTTGGAAATCACATATTGGAACATAGGATGGATTTTTTTCCCCATAAAACAATGTTACAGTGTAGTAAGTTCCTTATGGCCTCTCACTCCTGAACTTAATGAAATCAACCTTTTTCTCTATACCATTATATGTATAAAACATAAAATATTACATTATTTTATGTTATGCTTTCTCTTTATTACATGTATCTGTGTCTAGACTTAGCAACATTATGTTCAAAATTTCTGCCAATTTCCCATTGTTTTTTAGTGAGGGGAGCAGTTAAGTCCTCAACAGAGAGCCAGGGACTAGATGCTTACTAAGTTTGGTATTTAATATTCATTAGAATTATTTGTATGCCCAGGTATTTATATTCAGCATTATAACTAGCACATTGATATTCTCCAAATTGGTTTATCAGTTTAAAGAAGGTCAGAAAAAAATATATGAATTTCTCTATTAGAAGATCTTCCTTAAAATAATGTCTATTTGTGAGTTTGATCCTTAGGTCTCTTTAGGGTCCAACATAGTTTATTGGCCTTTCCTCAGGATGGGGTGGGAAGGATACTTCTGGAAACCTCTGTATTTCCAAAATTCTGTCCTCTTTTGATTACCTTACTCTTGATTTCCTCATTCAACATCTCATTTACTAAATCCTCCTTTATCCTCAAATGTCTTCTTAGAGTTCAGAAATTAATGCTGCACCTTTATTTTTTCATATGCATTATCTTGGGGGGAATCTTTTATATTTTAAGTAGTACCTGAATTATGCAGTAGTTAGATGGATGCATGGGCTTTAGATTATCACAACTGATTCCAAGGTTTCATGAAATCCCAAGCTTCTCATGTTGTAATTTTCCATACTCATGTTACCTTCCAGTTTCATACTCACTGCTTCAGTTAGGCATAAATTTTACCTCTTTGCTCTTTGAACATAATCACTTAGTTTTTCCTTATTGCTTGTTGTCATAATTTCCACAAGAATAGAGTCTTGATGCTAGTTGTCTTTGAGTCTCTTGGATTTAATACCATATCTGGCACCAAGTGATTTTTTAAATAATAAATGTGCAAAGGAAAAACATTTTATTTTTATTTTTTATTTTTTTTAAAGATTTTATTTTTTTATTTGAGAGAGATTGACAGAGTGAGACAGCATGAGAGGGGAGGTCAGGGGGAGAAGCAGACTCCCCATGGAGCTGGGAGCCTGATGCGGGACTTGATCCCAGGACTCCGGGATCGTGACCTGAGCCGAAGGCAGTTGCTTAACCAACTGAGCCACCCAGGCACCCCAAGAAAAACATTTTAAAGACAGAAAATATTTATACTATGATTTAGTGATCAAACTCAAGGTCACAAAAATTATCCTTAGGTAAAATCTGTGCTCTGATAAGTGAATTTGATTTTGATCAAAATCGGTAAGAAGGGACGCCTGGGTGGCTCAGTTGGTTAAGCGGCTGCCTTCGGCTCAGGTCATGATCCCAGCGTCCTGGGATCGAGTCCCACATCCGGCTCCTTGCTCGGCAGGGAGCCTGCTCCTCCCTCTGCCTCTGCCTGCCTCTCTGTCTGCCTGTGCTCTCTCTCTCCCTCTCTCTCTCTCTAACTAATAAATAAATAAAATCTTAAAAAAAAATCGGTAAGAAAAAAACAAGAAGTTATGTAAAATATATATCAAACATATTAAATTTCTTTTAAATGTTACCCTGAATTTGCATGTGTCAAGAGTATCTTTTATGGTTATTGGAAAACCAGAATTGAAATAAGTGATAAAAATTAATGAAAATGATATATATAACCCATGTAAATAAGATAGGCATACCTCATCTTTCAGCTCAAATATTCTTACATGACCAGGCTTTGCTCCAATACTTTACTTCTCTTAATAGGCCCACTATTAACCTATTTAGGGATCAGAGAATAGGCAATAGGAATAAACAGTGAGTCTTCATCTTTGTAATGCTGCTCAAAAGACCTTAATCAACAACTATTGATTTTAAGTCTAGAGGGAGGTCAGCCACAGTCATGTACATTAATATTTATTAAAAGTTGTAGGTGAGGTATAATAAAAATCGGATTCTCTATTTATCTGCATTTAGATGGAAAGGAAATTATGCTGTAAAAGCAACAATAATTGATTTTAGTTATTTTCTTTACGTTAGCTTGACAGACATCAGGTGCTGACCTGTGAGTGAATTCAGAAGGTGATGTTTACAGGAATCAGACCTGAGAACAGCAGACTCTAGTACTTTTATCAAAATCAGAATTAAGGGACAAGCAGTTATCCACATAGCAGTAGCAATAATCTTAAATTCTCTGTATTCTTTATCTGTTTTCTTTTTCTTTCTTTTTTTTTTTTTTCTTGTTCTTCTTTTCCTGTAGGGGTTATTAAACTTACAGAAGACTAGTAAGGGTGATATGAAGGAACTTAGTATAAGTCACACATTTAGAAATCTTAAATAACTCAAAGATGGAGAAGTGAGCTGAGAGCAATACATTCAAATTCAACAAAGGTTTATTTTATCTACTGAATTGGATGTTTGCAAAATGATATTGAAGTAAGGAAGGAAGAAAATAAAGAATGATGAAAGTATATTTTTTATATTTCAGTTTTTATGTTGTAAGTATTCCCTCCTACATATTTAATATCTCAGTATTGATGAACTTGGTTATTGTTGTGGTGAGAAGTAGAGGTGCTATGAAAACAATGCTACAAAGAAAACTACAGGGTATCACTTGTTGGCCAATCCCATGTTCCACGGGGTAGTATGCAATAGAGGGGCAATCTGCAGAACCATGTATTTAAAAGTTCAGATCATTCTTCTGTTTTAGAGACCAGACAGAAATTCAAACTTTGTCCCTCACATCCCTGTCTTCTCTACCCACAGAGGTCACTGCAGGAGATTATTCTCCCATAATATTCTCCCGCAAAGCAATAGGTACCTAGAATACATGGCAGAACAAGAAAGTACAACAGAAAGGACACCATGTTCCTGATCAGGATAAAGGAGACACACAGTATCATGTCATTTGCTTTAATATTAATTTGCATTTACATAGTTGCATATGCTCTTCCAATGCATTTTCACATGTCATTAGAGATGCACAGCAATTATCTCCAAGTTGTAGGTTGCTGAATGATGTCATATTTGTTATGGAAGCCTCCTTAACATAGTGACAGCCATATTTCAAACAACTATTGCTAATGAGTATTCATTGATCTTGAAGGAAACTGAAAATAAGAGAAAGGATTTCAGGACCAGGAGTGAATAGAAATAGGGAACCTGACTTACCTTTGAGAAATCTTGAGAAATAGCAAACAGCATATCCAGCAGCAGGAAATGACCAATATGAACTGATCAATGTCATTATCAATCTAAAGAGGTGCAGAATGAATATTCAAATCCAGGTACCAGATATATCAGCATCAATTATGTGCCTTTAAACAATCGTGTGTTTATAATAGAGGCCTGCCAGATGTTTGACACATACCTTTTTTTTTTTTTTTTATTCCTAGGTACATAACTAGACCACAATCCTTGAATCACTACCAGATAGGTGACTATGAAGTTCAACATTTTTTTTATAGTATTATACAAACACAAATAGTATTAGTCATGTTTGGGCCACATACACATACATTGGTCCGCAAGAATGACTAGAATAACATTGACTTAAATCATAGCCCAAATGCACATAGTCATCCAAAGATCAACCAGTATGCCTCAAGTCATTCTGGTCTCCTTTCTGGAAAATGGTCTCATCATTTTTATCTTATTGCCTTCTCTCCTCCATTTATTGGTTTTATTTCAATGACTTCAGTCTCTTTGAAATTAACACAAGAGTTTAGATTCCCCAGTTTAGCCTCTGGTGTATCCTAGAATAAGATTTGCCTATAACTCTTCATCTCTGGTGCTTGTTGCTACTGGATACTTTGTATAAGGTTCTTGTCCAGTTCTGGGATCCAGACCCTACTAAGTACTGACTGCTTCACTGTTAGTGCTCTGGCTATGTTTGCTTCATGAAGATATTATAGATTCTGCCACTGGGAATGCTAGAACAGAAAATGTTGTGGTTGTTCACTGATGAGTTACTATGCAGGATACTGAGAGCCAGAAGTCAATAGCCAGAATTATGAAAGCTGAAGTCTAACCCCTGTGAATAATAATAAAAAAAAAAAAAGTAGAGGAGCTATAACATATGTCAATACTCAGGCAAAAAGCCTGGCATTTATAAGTTCAGATCATAAAGTATACTGAAAATACTGTGGTAAAAACTGTGTACAGGAAATTATTTGAAATATTTTAAAATAACAGTATATGTTTGGGTTTGTTTATGTGTTTATGTTGAGAAGTTACTAGCCCAGTTCAAACCAAAACCCTTTCCTTACAGCTACAAAACTAATTCCAGACTTTTTAACAAGTAGAGATATATCCGTGAAAGGCTTCATTAGTAACTACTCGGAAATGGAGAATACTTGATCCTAGAGATTGAGAGATCAATATCTATAGGTGAAAAAGGCTGGGACAAATAGGCTGACAATGATTTGGGTTATTTAGCTAATTCAGTAAATGCTGTAGTTTGCAAGAATGGCCAAATCTGTGGTCTGTGGTGCCATATTAATGATACATAGTAATTGAATTGAAAAAGGATAAAATAATTAAATATATGTATCTCCTCATTTTAACGTTTTTTGGTGTATGGCCAGGCATTTTGAGTCTCTTCAGTGCATTATACAGATTCATGAAATGAAGTACTCTTCGTCGATTTTTTTCAACTGCAGGGGTCATGCTAAGTTCTCTCTTATCACTGTTTTTCATTCAATAACCCTCCAGGGAAGACTGCAAGATCTCAGACTTCTTTTCTAATAACACATAGACAACACTCAGCTTCACATTTTCTTTCATTCAAATACGAATTTCACAAGGTTTTAATTTTCTTAGGTCTGTTTAGGACATTAAATGCAGATATAGAGTAACAGAATTAGAATCCCAGATTTGTGTTATTCATTAACAATATTTGTTTCCTATTAAAATAGTTAATATCTATAGTGATCTTGGTGTTTTGTTTTCTTTCCATTCTAAATTACTATTTCTAATCATCCTCACATATTGTTATAGCATCAGAATTAAAAACTTTATCAACAAAAAAATAATGTTCTAAAACATGTGATAAATATCCAAGAAAAAGCATAAAAAATGTAAAATGCATTTTGTTACCATAATCTGTAATGTGTTATGTTTTATGGACAATTTTAAAATTACCACTGGAAAAAATATAAATAGGAAATAAAACTACTACAGCAAAATGGTCAAAAATGTTATATGACACTAGCAAAAAATTAAATGTCAACATGCAAACAATGATATTTTACTTTGTTACTAACGAGTGCACTGATATGCTCAAAGGAAACATTAGACATTCAACAGCAACAAAAATTTTAGCAAAATTAGAAAGCAACAATTTTTAAATTAGGCCACAGTCAAAGCTAATACACAGCACTATATAATCTGTTTATCAGTATCATGATCTATTCATTAAGTTCTCCCTAACAAAAGGACCTCTGTATATATATTCTATTTTTAAAATATTGTTTTAAACAAATTGCAAAACAAATGCATTGATTGAATATATTTTTAAAAATATGAAAGAAGATAAACTTTTCTATTATACCCAAATTCACTCTCCAGAAGAGTGTCCTAATCTATGGCCATACCGCCCTGAATGCAGCTGATCTTATCAAAAGAGTGTCCTAGATCTTTTCTATACACAGATAGTATAAGCTTGTACATGGTTGTATGTACACACACATTATTTCGTATGAACATGCTACATATCCTATTCTATAATGTGTTTTTTTTCCTGCTTACTGCATTACACATAAAATTATCCATATGAATGTGTATTCTTTTTGAGGGTTGCTATTGTTTCAATACATAATTATTTATTTATTCACTCTCTATTTAATTGTTATTTAAGTTTCTTCAATTTTTAATATACCCATCATGCTGCAATGAATATTACTGAAGGTACTTTCTGCAGTTTTGTATTTTAAGATAAAATTTTTAAATAGACTCAAGTGAATAATATATATTTCTCCTTATTAAAATATATCTGACATATAGCACTATGCAAATTGAAGGTATACATACATTAATTTGGTATATTTATGTATTATATATGATTGCCATTGTGGCAGTCATTACACTTCTGTCAGACCACATAATTATTTTTAGTGGTCAGAATAATTAAATCCTGGTTTCTTGGAAAGTTTGATTATAATATAATATTTTGCCTATATTGACTATACTATACATCAGATCTCTATGGCTTATTTACTATCTGTTGCACATTGGTACCATTTAATGACATCTATTCCTCTACCCTCAATCCTTGATAACCACCATTTCACATTCTGTTTTTACACGTTTGGATTCTTTGAATTCCACATATAAGCAATACTGTACACTACTTGTCTTTCTTTGAGTTATCTTAGTATAATATGCTCAAGGTCTGACCATGTTTTCCAAGAGGCAGGATGTCTTCCTTATGGCTGATAAAATTTCATTTTATGTGTATATACATACACCACATTTTCTTTATCCATTCATCCTTGGACACTTAGGTTGTGTCTGTATCTTGGCTATTGTGAATAATGCTGCAATAAACATTAGAGTGCATATATCTCTTCAATATCTTATTTTGGGATATATATTCAGAAGTAAAATTGCTGGATCAAAAAGTAGATCTATTTTGAATTTTTTGATGAAACTGCATATTGTTATTCCATAGTAGCTATTCTAATTTACATTCCCACCAACAGTGCACAAGGATTCTCTTTTCTACACATTCTCACCAACACTTATCTCCTGCCTTCTTGATGATAGTAATTCCAACAGGTTTGAAGTAATATTGTGACTTTGACTTTCATGCCCTTGATTAGTGATGTGGTTACCATATTTTCATTTACCCGTTGAACAATCTTTATGTCTTCTCTGGAGAAATGTTTTAGTTTCTCTATTTTAAAATGTTTTGTTGTTTTTTGTTGAGTTATAGGTTTCTTATATATTTTGGATATTAACTATTCAGTATGTGATTTTGTAAAAAAAAAAATTCTGTATTCTGTCAATTGCTTTTTCTTTTTCTTTTTCTTTTTTTTCTTTTTTGGTACAGACACTTTTAGGTTTGATATAGTCCCATTTGTTGATTTTGCTTTTGTTTGCTCTTTGGTGTCACATCGAAAAAGTCATCGCCTGGACTAATGTTAAGAAGCTTCTCCGTCTTCTTTAGGAGTTTTTATGGTATCTGGTTGGTTTAACTCTTTGATCCATGTAACTTAAAATTGGACCCTTGTCTAATACCAACTACAATAATTATTACTCTGCATGTGTTTATCCAGTTTTTCTAGCACCGATACTTGAAGAGACTATTCTTTTCTCATTGGGTCCTCTTGGCTGCCTTGTCAAATATTAGTTGACCATATAGCAGGGGTTTAATTCTAGGCTTTCTATTCTGTTCAATTGATCTATGAGTTTATTTTTATGCCATCACCATATTTACATAACTACACTTTTGTAGTATACTTTGATATCAGGGAGGATGATAGCTCCATCTTTTTTTTGTTCTATCTCAAGATTGCTTTGGTTATTCAGGGTCTTTTATGGTTCCATGCAAATTTTAGGATTGTTTGTTATATTTCTGTGAAGAATGTCATTCACAATTTGATGGAGATTGCAATGAATCTGTGGGTGGCTTTGTGAGCATGGAATTTTAACAATATCATTTCTTCCAATCCATGAACATGGAATATTTTCCCATTTGTTTGTGTTATCTAAAAATTTTTTTGGCAGAGTTTTACAGTGTTTCATTTTTTCTTTTCCTACCACCTTAACCCTCACCCCTGTTGCATCTCCATTTCCTCATATCAGGGAGATCATGTGATAGTTCTCTTTCTCCAATTGACTTATTTCGCTAAGCATAATACGCTCTAGTTCCATCCATGTTGTCGCAAATGGTAAGATTTCATTTCTTTTGATGGCTGCATAGTATTACATTGTGTATATATACCACTTCTTCTTTATCCATTCATCTCTTGATGGACATCTAGGTTCTTTCCATAACTTGGCTATTGTGGACATTGCTGCTATAAACATTCAAGTACACGTGCCCCTTTGGATCACTACGTTTGTATCTTTAGGGTAAATACCCAGTAGTGCAATTGCTGGGTCATAAGGTAGCTCTATTTTCAATTTTTTGAGGAACCTCCATGCTGTTTTCCAGAGTGGTTGCACCAGCTTGCATTCCCACCAACAGTGTAGGAGGGTTCCCCTTTCTCCACATCCTCGCCAGCATCTGTCATTTCCTGACTTGTTCATTTTAGCCATTCTGACTGGTGTGAGGTGGTAACTCATTGTGGTTTTGATTTGTATTTCCCTGATGCCCAGTGATGTGGAGCACTTTTTCATGTGTCTGTTGGCCATCTGGATGTCTTCTTTGCAGAAATGTCTGTTCATGTCCTCTGCCCATTTCTTGACTGGATTATTTGTTCTTTGGGTGTTGAGTTTGCTAAGCTCTTTGTAGATTTTGGATACTAGCCCTTTATCTGATATGTCGTTTGCAAATATCTTCTTCCACTCTGTCAGTTTTCTTTTGGTTTTGTTGACTGTTTCCTTTGCTGTGCAAAAGCTTTTGATCTTGATGAAGTCCCAATAGTTCATTTTTTCCCTTGCTTCCCTTGCCTTTGGCGTTGTTCCTAGGAAGAAGTTGCTGCGGCTGAGGTCGAAGAGGTTGCTGCCTGTGTTCTCCTCAAGGATTTTGATGGATTCCTTTCTCACGCTGAGGTCCTTCATCCATTTTGAGTCTATTTTCGTGTGTGGTGTAAGGAAATGGTCCAATTTCATTATTCTGCATGTGGCTGTCCAATTTTCCCAACACCATTTGTTGAAGAGGCTGTCTTATTTCCACTGGATATTTTTTCCTGCTTTGTCGAAGATTAGTTGACCATAGAGTTGAGGGTCTATTTCTGGGCTCTCTATTCTGTTCCACTGATCTATGTGTCTGTTTTTGTGCCAGTACCATACTGTCTTAATGATGACAGCTTTGTAGTAGAGCTTGAAGTCTGGAATTGTGATGCCACCAATTTTGGTTTTCTTTTTCAATATTCCTTTGGCTATTCGAGGTCTTTTCTGGTTCCATATAAATTTTAGGATTATTTGTTCCATTTCTTTGAAAAAATTGGATGGGATTTTAATAGGCATTGCATTAAATGTGTAGATAGCTTTAGGTAGCATAGACATTTTCACAATATTTATTCTTCCAATCCATGAGCATGGAACATTTTTCCATTTCTTTGTGTCTTCCTCAATTTCTTTCATGAGTACTTTACAGTTCTCTGAGTGTAGATTCTTTGCTTCTTTGGTTAGGTTTATTCCTAGGTATCTTATGGTTTTGGGTGTAATTGTAAATGGGATTGACTCCTTAATTTCTCTTTCTTCTGTCTTGTTGTTGGTGTAAAGAAATGCAACTGATTTCTGTGCATTGATTTTATATCCTGACACTTTACTGAATTCCTGTACAAGCTCTAGCAGTTTTGGAGTGGAGCCTTTTGGGTTTTCTACATATAGCATCATATCATCTGCAAAGAGCGAGAGTTTGACTTCTTCTTTGCCGATTTGGATGCCTTTAATTTCTTTTTGTTGTCTGATTGCTGAGGCTAGGACTTCTAGTACTATGTTGAATAGCAGTGGTGATAGCGGACATCCCTGCTGTGTTCCTGACCTTAACGGAAAAGCTCTCAGTTTTTCTCCGTTGAGAATGATACTTGCAGTGGGTTTTTCATAGATGGCTTTGATAATATTGAGGTATGTGCCTTCTATCCCTACACTTTGAAGAGTTTTGATTAGGAAGGGATGTTGCACTTTGTCAAATGCTTTTTCAGCATCTATTGAGAGTATCATATGGTTCTTGTTCTTTCTTTTGTTAATGTACTGTATCACATTGATTGATTTGCGGATGTTGAACCAACCCTGCTGCCCTGGAATAAATCCCACTTGGTCGTGGTGAATAATCCTTTTAATGTACTGTCGGATCCTATTGGCTAGTATTTTGGTGAGAATTTTCACATCTGTGTTCATCAAGGATATTGGTCTGTAATTCTCTTTTTTGATGGGATCCTTGTCTGGTTTGGGGATCAAGGTGATGCTGGCCTCATAAAATGAGTTTGGAAGTTGTCCTTCCATTTCTATTTTTTGGAACAGTTTCAGGAGAATAGGAATTAATTCTTCTTTAAATGTTTGGTAGAATTCCCCTGGGAAGCCATCTGGCCCTGGGCTTTTGTTTGTTTGGAGATTTTGGATGACTGTTTCAATCTCCTTACTGGTTATGGGCCTATTCAGGTTTTCTATTTCTTCCTGGTTCAGTTTTGGCAGTTGATATGTCTCTAGGAAAGCATCCATTTCTTCCAGATTGTCAAATTTGTTGGCATAGAGTTGCTCATAATATGTTCTTATGATTGTTTGTATTTCTTTGGTGTTGGTTGTGACCTCTCCTCTTTCATTCATGATTTTATTTATTTGGGTCCTTTCTCTTTTCTTTTGGATAAGTCTGGGCAGGGGTTTATTAATCTTATTAATTCTTTCAAAGAACCAGCTCCTAGTTTCATTGATTTGTTCTATTGTGTTTTTTGTTTGTTTGTTTGTTTCTATTTCATTGATTTCTGCTTTGATCTTTATGATTTCTCTTCTCCTGCTGGGTTTAGGCTTTCTTTGTTGTTTTTTCTCAGGCTCCTTTAGGTGTAGGGTTAGGTTGTGTATTTGAGACCTTTCCTTTTTCTTGAGATAGGCTTGTCTCACTATATATTCTCCTCTCAGGACGGCCTTTGCTGTGTCCCACAGATTTTGGACCATTGTGTTTTCATTATCATTTGTTTCCATGGTTTTTTTTCAATTCTTCTTTAATTTCCTGATTGACCCATTCATTCTTTAGAAGGATGCTGTTGAGTCTCCATGTATTTGTGCTCTTTCCAAATTTCCTCTTGTGATTGAGTTCTAGCTTCAGAGCATTGTGGTCTGAAAATATGCAGGGAATGATCCCAATCTTTTGATACCTGTTGAGACCTGATTTATGACCCAGGATGTGATCTATTCTGGAGAATGTTCCATGGGCACTAGAGAAGAATGTGTATTCTGTTGCTTTGGGATAGAATGTTCTGAATATATCTGTGATGTCCATCTGCTCCAGTGTGTCATTTAAGACCTTTATTTCCTTGTTGATCTTTTGCTTGGATGATCTGTCCATTTCAGTGAGGGGCGTGTTAAAGTCCCCTACTATTATTGTATTCTTGTCAATGTGTTTCTTTGATTTTGTTATTAATTGGTTTATGTAGTTGGCTGCTCCCATGTTAGGGGCATAGATATTTAAAATTGTTAGATCTTCTTGTTGGACAGACCCTTTGAGTATGATATAGGGTCCTTCCTCATCTTTTATTATAGTCTTTGGCTTAAAATCTAATTGATCTGATATAAGGATTGCCACCCCAGCTTTCTTCTGATGTCCATTAGCATGGTAAATTGTTTTCCACCCCCTCACTTTCAATCTGGAGGTGTCTTCAGGTCTAAAATGAGTTTCTTATAGGCAGCATATTGATGGGATTTGTTTTTTTATCCATTCTGAAACCCTGTGTCTTTTGATTGGGGCATTTAGCCCATTTACGTTCAGGGTAACTATTGAGAGATATGAATTTAGTGCCATTGTATTGCCTGTAAGGTGATTGTTACTGTATATTGTCTCTGTTCTTTTCTGATAATACTTTTAGGGTCTCTCTTTGATTAGAGGACCCCTTTCAATATTTCCTGTAGAGCTGGTTTGGTGTTTACATATTCTTTCAGTTTTTGTTTGTCCTGGAAGCTTTTTATCTCTCCTTCTATTTTTAATGATAACCTAGCTGGATAAAGTGTTCTTGGCTGCATGTTTTTCTCATTTAGTGCTCTGAATATATCATGCCAGTTCTTTCTGGCCTGCCAGGTCTCTGTGGATAAGTCTGCTGCCAATCTAATATTTTTACCATTGTATGTTACAGACTTCTTGTCCCGTGCTGCTTTCAGGATTTTCTCTTTGTTGCTAAAACTTGTAAATTTTACTATTAGATGATGGGGTGTGGACTTATTCCTATTGATTTTGAGGGGGGCTCTCTGCACCTCCTGGATTTTGATGCTTGTTCCCCTTGCTATATTAGGGAAATTCTCTACAATAATCCTCTCCAGTATACCTTCTGCTCCTATTTCTCTTTCTTCTTCTTCTGGAATCCCAATTATTCTAATGTTGTTTCGTCTTATGGTATCACTTATCTCAAATTCTCCCCTTGTGATCCAGTAGTTGTTTGTCTCTCTTTTGCTCAGCTTCTTTATTCTCTGTCATTTGGTCTTCTATATCACTAATTCTTCTGCCTCATTTATTCTAGCAGTAAGAGCCTCCATTTTTGATTGCACCTCATTAATACCTTTTTTTGATTTCAACTTGATTAGACTTTAGTTCTTTTATTTCTCTAGAAAGGGCTTTTATTTCTCCAGACAGGGTTTCTCTACTATCTTCCATGCCTTTTTCAAACCCGGCTAGAACATTGAGAATCGTTGTCCTGAATTCCAGATCTGACATATTACCAATGTCTTTATTGATTAGATCCCTAGCCTTCAGTACTGTCTCCTGTTCTTTTTTTTTTTTTTTTTTTTTTTTTTTTTGTGGCGAGTTTTTCCGCCTTGTCATTTTGTCCAGATAAGAATATATGAAGGAGCAAATGTAATACTAAAAGGGCAGCAAAGACCCCAGGAAGATGTGCTTTAACCAAATCAGAAGAGACCCCAAACCGTGGGGGGGTAGGAAATGGGGTAAAAAGTTCAGAAAAGAGAGAAAAAAATTAAAAAAAAAAAGATAGAGAACACAAATAAAGAAAAAATATAAAAAAAGAAAAAATATATATGTATGTATTAGACTGGTGACTACAACAGGGTCACCCACTTAATTTTGGGAGTATTTTGGTCTCTTAGAAGAAACTACCTCCCATAATTTTAAAGAATGAAAAAACATATATAAGGGTAAACACAATGAAGGGATGAAATATGACTATAAAGATGAAAAAAAAAATTTTTCCCCCTAACAAAGGAGTTGATAAGGTAAGTTGGTAGGGAGAATTAAAAAAAAAAAAAAAAAAAAGTGGAGAGAACTTCCTTGGGCTGGAGACTAGATCAAGCCCGATACTAGATTTGGGGTGTATTTTGATCTCTCAGAAGTTGTACCCCAAATTTTTAAGATGAAAAAAAACCCTATGTGTATACAAAGAATAAAATTAGATACAGTGAAGGATAGAATATGACTATAATTATAAAGGTTCAAAAAAGATTTTTTTAAAGAAAGTTATTAAGATAAGCTAGTTAAAAACGTTAAAAGAGGGAAGGGTAAAAGTTAAAAAAAAATTAGCAGTAGAGAAAAAAATTTTTTTAAATTAATTAACTTTTCAAGACTAAAGATTCATGGGGAGAAAGCCAAGAATTCCATGCTTTTCTTTCTCCTCTTCTGGAATTCCACTGTTCTCCTTGTTAAGTGAACTTGGTCTTGGCTGGATTTCTTGTTGATCTTCTGGGGGAGGGGCCTGTTGTAGTGATTTTCAAGTGTCTCTGCCCCAGTCAGAATTGCACCGCCCTTACCAGGGGCCGGCCTAAGTAATCCTATCAGGTTCGCTTTCGGGAGCTTTTGTTCCCTGAACGCTTTCCGTAGAGTTCCGGAGGACGGGAATGAAAATGGCGGCCCCCCAATCTCCGGTTCGGAAGAGCCAAGAGCTAGGGGCCCCAGTCTTCAGTGCGCCTTCAGAGAAAAGCGTTTAATAACTCCCATCTCCCCACCCTCCAGCCGCGCTTGGAGAAAATCATGTGTAATCAGTCCTGTCTCACTGGCCTCTGGCTGCGCTCCGAGGTCACCCAGCCTGTAACCAAGTGTCTCTGTCTCTGGCAGAGTCTCACCCAGAGTCTCCGAACCCCATAGATTCCTGAGCTCTCCCAGTTGGAGTCTCTCATATCTTGTGGGGACCCCACGCACAGAGCACCGGCCCATGTCACAGACCACGGCTCTAGGTAACCCCGAGTTGAGAGTTCACTCCTCGGCTCTGTCTCCACAGCCGGCTTCCCCGCTCTAATACTTGTGAGCTCTGCGACACTCAGACACCCCCGATCCTTCTGTAACCCCGTGGGACCTGAGTCCACGCTGTCCCTGTGAGGTCTTCACCCCAGTTTAGCCTCTGGAGCGATGTCCCTCTGTGGAGCAGACTTTTAAAAGTCCTGATTTTGTGCTCCATTTTTTCACTGCTTGCCGGGAGCTGGCCTCTCCCCCCGGGGTCTATCTTCCTGTCGTGTTGGATTCACTTCTCCGCTGGTCCTACCTTTTAGAAAGTGGTCGATTTTCTGTTTCTAGAATGGTTGCTCTTTTTCTCTTTGATCTCCTGTTGGATTCGTAGGTGTTTGGAATGGTTTGATAGGCTATCTAGCTGATCTCCTGCTGCCTGATGTCGTCTCAGCCTGCTACTTCTCCGCCATCTTGACTCTCTTCATTATTAGTGTATACAAATGCAACTGATTTATGTTGATTTTATATCCTATACCTTTGCTGAAATTGATTAGTTTCAACAGCTTTTTGATTGAATTTTGGGGATTTTTGTATACACAAAACTATATCATCTGTAAATAGCAAGTTTTACTTCTTTCTTTCCAATTTAATGTATTTTATATCTTTGTCTTACCTAATTGCTCTAGGTAGGACTTCCTAAATTATATTATATAAGAGTGATGAAAGTGGATATCCTGTCTAATTCCTGATCTGAAAGGGAAATGTTTCAATCTTTCTTCATTGACTATAATGTTAGTTGTAGGTTTGATATATGTGGCTTTTATTATATTGAAGTGTATTCTTTTTATACCCAACTTGTTGAGGGTTTCTGAAAAAGGATGTTATTTTGTAAATGCTTTTTCTGCATCCATTGCAATGATATTGTGATTTTCTTTCATCCTACCAATGTGATGTATTACATTAAATGATTAGCATATATTGAACCATTTTTTCATCACGGGGTAAAGCCCAGTTGGTCATAATATATACTCCTTTTAGTGAATTTGTGAATTGAGTTTGACTACATTTTGTTGAGAATTTCTGCATCTATATTCATCAGAGGTATTAGTTTATATTCTCTTTCATATAGTATTTCCATCTGGCTTTATTATCAGGGTAATGCTGGTCTCATAAAATGAGTTCAGAAGTGTTCCCTTCTCTTCTGTTTTTTGAAAGAGTAAGAAGGATTAGTGTTAATTCTTAAATATTTGGTAGAATTTGCCAGTGAACCTGTGTGGTTCTGGAATTTTCTGCATTGGGAGGTTTTTGATTACTGATTCAATCTCTTTTCTTGTGCTATTGGTCTGTTCAGATTTTCTACTTTTTCTTAGTTTGCTCTTGATAGGTAGTTTTTCTAAGAATTTATTAATTTCTTCCAGACTAATTTGATGACATACAATTGTTTATAATAGTCTCCTATGATACTGTTATTTCTGTAATATCAGTTGTAATGATAATGGTAATGTGTCATCTTCCATTTTTAAGTTTTTTTTCCTTAGTCTGAAGTTTGACAATTTTTCTTATCTTTTCAAAAACTCAGCTCTTAATTTCATCAATCCTTTCTAGTGTTTCTGGTTTCAATTTATTTCTACTCTGATCTTTATTATTTCTATCCATCCTTTGGCTAACTTTGGACTTAATTTGTTCTTTTTCTAGTCCTTTGAGTTGTAAAGTTAAGTTGTTTGGTCTTTTTAAATTTCTTTTAATTTCATTTTATTTTATTTCTTTTCAGTGTTCCAGAATTCTTTGTTTATGCACCACACCCAGTGCTCCATGCAATACATGCCCTCCATAATACCCACCACCAGGCTCACCCAACCCTCCACGCCCCTCCTCTTCAAAACCCTCAGTCTGTTTCTCAGAGTCCACAGTCTCTCATGGTTTGTCTCCCCTCCAATTTCTCCCAACTCACTTCTCTTCTCCATCTTCCAATGTCCTCCATGTACATACTATTTTTAAAACTGAGTTTTTCAAAGATATATTTCCCTGAATGGATAACAACACCATACTTTCAAATAAATAATGAGTTCCCAAAGGACTGCAATGTGAGGTAATAAAATGTTTGAATTTTTATCCTGTATAAGAGTGTCTTTCTTTTTTATCTTTTTTTATCCTCTATGAATGCCTTTTTTAATTTCTTATGATATGCTATAAGTTTTTCTCTCACAACTGCTTTTGTAACATCCCATATAATTTGATATATTTTTTCATTTATTTTGAGATAATTTAGTTCCCCTTTGATTTATTTGACCTAAAATTTGTTCAGAATATATACTCTCTCTATATATATAGATTTATATATATATAAATAATATATAGTAATATTAATAATATAATAATATATAGGTATATAATATCTATATATATAGAGAGAGATTTTCCAGCTTTTCTCTTGATTTGTAGTTTTTATTTTATTTTATTTATTTATTTGTCAGAGAGAGAGTGAGCACACAAGCAGGTGGAGCAGCAGAGGGAGAGGGAGAAGCAGGCTCCCTGCTGATCAGGGAGCCCTATGTGGGACTGGATCCCAGGACGCTGAGACCATGACCCGAGCTGAAGCAGATGCCGAACTGACTGAGTCACCCAGGTGTCCCCTTGATTTGTAGTTTTATACTAGTGTGGTCAGAAAAGATATTTGGTATGATTTCAATCCTGTTATATTTGTTAAGATTTGTTTTGTGTCTTATCATTTGATCTATCATAGAGAATGTTCCATGTGTACTTGAGAAGGATGTGTCTTCTGTTGCTGTTGGATAGAATTTTTATATATTTCTTTTCTGATTTTCTGTCTGGATGATCTATCCATTACTGACAATGGAGGTACTGAAATCCCCTATTATCATTGTCTATTTTTTTCTTTCAGATCTGTTACTTAGGTGCTCCAGTGTTGGGTATGAATATGTTTATGATATACTTTCTTGATTTATGGACCCCTTTATTATTACATATGATCTTTTTGCTTGTTACTATTTTGGGGCTTGGAATCTATTTTGTCTAATAGGATTTTCACCTTACGTGGCATATTTTTTTCCTTTTTTAAAATTTTGGGCCTATTGTAACTTTAAAATTGAAATGAGTCTCCTAGAGGGAGCATGCAGTTGAGTCTTGCTTTTTATTTTTATTTTTATTTATTTATTTTTTTTTTTTTAAAGATTTTATTTATTTATTTGACAGACAGAGATTACACAAGTAGGCAGAGAGTCAGGCAGAGAGGGGAGGGGAGAAGCAGGCTCCCTGCTAAGCAGAGAGCCCGATGTGGGACTCGATCCCAGGACCCTGGGATCATGACCTGAGCCGAAGGCAGCGGCTTAACCCACTGAGCCACCCAGGCGCCCTTTATTATTTTTTTTATTATTATTTTTGAGTCTTGAGATGCATGCAGGTACTCTGTACCTTGTGGTTGGTAAATTTAATCCATTTATATTTAAAATGATTACTGATATATAAGAACTTACTACTGCCATCTTATTGTTTGTCTTCTGGCTCTTTTATATTTCTATTGTTTCTTTTTCCTTTTTTCCTGTTTACCATGTACTATCACCAATTTACAACGGTAGTATGCTCAATCTCCCTCTCAATTTGTAGTTACATGACTTGAAAAATATACCATGCTTATATAAAACATATCATAGGTTCACAGCAGCTTACACTTGCCTATAAAGCTCCACCCTTTTACTTCTCTTTTGTGTATTTAACATCATAACTTTTATGCTGTGTATTTGTCAACAAATTATAGTACCTACAGTTATTTATAATATTCTATTACTTTAAACTTTATACTATAGTTAACTGGACAACACACTACTCTAACAGAAATTTTTCACCTGTACTAGAGTGTTGTGTATATTAATATGATTTTATGCCACTGATTATTGTCTTTTCATTTCAGCCTGGACTCCTTTTGTCATTTTTCGCAAAGTAATTCTAGTCATAGTAAACTCCCTTAGCTTTTCTTTGAGACAGACTTTCTCTTTTATATAGCAAAGCTGTCCCTTCCATATGAAGTTTCTTGGCTGCCAATTTTTATCTTTTAACCCTCTGAATATTTCAGTTAACTCTTTCTTGACCTATAGAGTTTCTTATCTTAATGGGTTCCATTGTAAGTTCTTTTGTTTGCCTTTAAGATTTTTGTCATTATTTTTTTGATAGTTTCAGCATAATGTGTCATGAAGAAAGTCTTTTTGTATTGAGATAATAGGGTGTTCTATTGGCTTCATGTACTTTTATGTCCAATTCCTTCCCCACGTTTGAAAGTTCTGGGTTATTATTTCTTTAAGTTTTCTTCTCTTCTCCTCTGGTACACTAATTATTCTTATGTTTGCCTTCCTACATCTGATGGCTCTTGTAGGATTTATTCACTTTTAAAATAACTTAGTTCTCTCTCTTCTTCTAATTGAATTCAATCTTCATTCCTATCCTCCAAGTCACTTATCCTTTCTTCCATCTGCTCGCCCCTGTTATAGATGCTTTCTAGGATATTTTTCATCTCCTTCAGTAGCTCTGAAATTTGGTTCATTTTTGTAATTTCAATTTGCTTCATAAAGAATTCCTTATGTTCATTAATTTGAGTTCACTGAATTGCCAGAGTTTTCTTGAAGGTCAATGAATTTCTTCATGACAATCTTGAATTATTTTATCAGATCACACTATTCCATACCTTTGAGTTTGGTTGCTGGTGTAACCACTTTCTTTTCATGATACTTATTTACTTTATTTTTCATAGTATTTAAAGATATGTGCTTCTATTTCACATTTAAAGTAACAGACACCTTAATGTTACATTTTTAATTTGGATCTTGCAGTCCAAGACTATTAGAAAAAATTCTCTTGTGTTCCAGAAGGTGGCACTATAGCTCAGGTTTGTGGATTCTCCTACCAGAGGTGGCTATTACTGATGCTGGCAGCAGTGGGGAGAAGATGTAAGCCATGTGTGGACCTCATGCTGAAGTCCCCAAGCAAAAAGCAGAAGGCACATTCCTTCAAAACCTTGTTTTATTTTCTTGCCTGCCTTCTTCCCTTTCTTTTCCCTCCTTCCAGACATGGATTCCTATCTCTGAAGTCCAGGTGCTCCTGTGGGAGAAACAGGTCCCTCCAGCCACCATCTGCACAACTGGAACAGCCAGGCAGTCCCTTACCACTTTTGCTTTTCCCCATCTTGGGGACTTTGTCACTGCCTCCGACAAAAGCCCTGTGCCTTGCAGTGTTGCCCTGAGGAAGGGGCACCTTGGTGAGTTATTCCCTCTCCTCTGACTCCAAATTTATCTCTCTCCTACTCTGATGGCATGCTGGATTCTCCTGTTGTGAAGGTCCAGCCAGCCTGGATTCTCTGTTGTTTGGGGGTATCTACCCAGATTGGCACTCTTCAGAATTCCTTTTCCCTGTTATCAGTGAGTGGGGTAGGGCTGGCTTGACAAATCCATTGGAGTGGCAGCCCCCACTGAGATTCTACCTTCCCACTTTCAGATGCACAGATAGGTAGAAAACTCCCAGGTATCCTGCAATACTGTGAAGATACACTTTTGTTTGATTTTAGGTGTCCAACTGGTTATCAAAGAGGAGAGAAAAAAGGAATGGCTCATGCCACCATGAAACTAATATTACTCTTCAATAATTTACACAGTTAGAATTGTGATAGACAAATCCTAGTAGAATTCCCCAAAGTCTAAAATCAATCAGAAACTATGTACATTTTTTTATCATTTACTAATGATAGATAGTATTAAATAGCACTGATTAAACAAATTAAACATTTTTCATGTGCTTATTAGTTATTTTACTGTTCCCTCTTTGATTTGCATATATTTTCTCGAATTATATTTTCAGAGGATTAACCCCACATCACAAATATTTTCTCCCATTTTATCAATTTTTTAACGTACACGCCTTTTTATAAATATTTTCTTTCTTTTTTTAAAAAATTCTTTTATTTATTTATTTGACAGATCACAAGTAGGCAGAGAGACAGGCAGAGAGAGAGAGGAGGAAGCAGGCTCCCCACTGAGCAGAGAGCCTGATGTGGGGCTTGATCCCAGGACCCTGTGATCATGACCTGAGCCGAAGGCAGAGGCTTAACCCACTGAGCCACCCAGATGTCCCTTTTATAAATATTTTCTATAAATCTTTTCTGAGCTTTGTATTTTGTTCAGGAAGTTCTTTTCTTTTTGAAAAAAATATCTAAAATTTTCTTATCCTCTATTTTATATATAGATACATATATTTAGCTCTTCACTACTTCTTATATCTTAATTTTAATTCTGAATATGTACGGCGATAAAGACTTATGGTTTTAGTCCAAACAATGGGCAAGTATATATTGTTTTTGGTATTCTCACTGGCCTTCAACATCTTCGTTGAAGAAGTGCTTAGCACTTAATCTAAATGTCCTTTCCACTTTTGATTTCTTTACTGTCTAGGCATAAGAAATATGTTGAGCTAGGACAAATGTTAAGTAACTGTCATAGTAGAGAATATTAGTGGTCAAGGAAGATGAAAGAAAACCACCAAAAAAAAAAAAAAACAAAAAACAAAAACAAAACCCAAACCCACAACAGTTAACATAGCAATGATATATTCAAATGAAAAAAATCAACAACAATGTGGATTTACGATCTTAGAATTTGCCACCTCTGTAACACAATGTGGCCTAATAGCAGTAGCTGCCTCATTTTAGTCCATTAACCAAATAGCACCTCAATTTAAATTTCTAATACTTTCACTTAAAAAAAGGATGTGCTTGGGGTGCCTGAGTGACTCAGTGGGTTGGGTCTCTGCCTTCCGCTCATGTCGTGATCCCAGGGTCCTGGGATCCAGTCCTGTGTCAGGCTCTCTGCTCAGCAGGGAGCCTGCTTCCTCCTCTCTCTCTCTGCCTACTTGTGATCTCTCTCTGTCAAATAAATTAATTAAAAAAAAATCTTAGGGGCACCTGAGTGGCTCGGTGGGTTAAAGCCTCTGCCTTCTGCTCGGGTCTGATCCCAGGGTCCTGGGATCAAGCCCCGCATCGGGCTCTCTGCTCAGCAGGGAGCCTGCTTCCCTTCCTCTCTCTCTGCCTGCCTCTCTGCCTACTTCTGATTTCTGTCAATAAATCTTTAAAAAAAAAAAATCTTAAAAAAAAAAGGACGTGCTTGAAGTATTACAATATTAGGAACAACAATAAAGAGGGAAACTTGGGTGGCTCAGTAAACCATCTGCCTTAAATTTAGGTCATGATCCCAGTGTTCTGGAGTCAAGTCCTGAATCAGGCTCCTTGCTAGTGGGGAGCCTGCTTTTCCCTCTGCTTGTGATCTCTCTGATAAATAAAATATTTTAAAAAGTAATAAAGAATATCTGTATTTCCCACTGGTTCGGAGACCCTGAAGGGGAGGGAGCAGGCTCAGAAATGGGGTCCTGTGCCCTTTGGAGTAACGGCAGCTCTGCTAGTGACCACTTGGTAGGATGTACTGACTTAGGGAGAAAATTGCATGTGGAGTGAGCCCAGCATCTGTGGGGTTCTTCAAAATGTAGTTGAAGTTTGCACACAGACACGAAATTAGTAGTCCTGAAGAACAGTGAACTTGAGAACAAGGAAAAGTTTAGGAACTGGGTGGATCTATAAATTTCTCTTCAGACTAAGTGAAAAACTACATAGAGAATATAATTTAAAACTCTTTACCTCATTTGTAGTTACTTGTATGGCATACTACTACAATTTAGCATATTTAATGCTATATATGAAAGCAAGGGACAATCCAGAAAAGGAAAGAAAGCCTGCCCTATCTCAAATCCCAAGTGATGCTCTTTGGGTACAACACGTCTGATTTAGGAATAAACACCTAGTCTCTCAAATATGTGAGAGGAGATGGCCTGGATGGGGTTTCCTAAATTACACTCAGCATCAAAATATATTTGTGATTAATTTGTAATATAAATATATTTCAAATTTTTACAAATATAATTATGATATATTATATATAGATACACACACACACACATACATACATATGTCATTCTATGTGCCCAGAATTGTTCTAGGGACTGTTGATATGAAGTTTCTGACTTCCTGGACCTTATAAAGGAGGAGAATACATTTAAAAAAAAAAAAAAAGGTGATATACCAAGGAGCACTCAAAGTAATTTGAGAAAGTGATAACCAAGAAAAATAAATGGTACAAAGTGAGAAAAATAGGCAATGGAACAGGTCTACTTTAGGTTGAGGATAAGAAAACGGTCTTTCTGTGAGAGTGATATAAGACAAGGAAGAAAAGGGACTAGCATAGGAAAACTAAAGAAGGATTGTTTCAGACAGAGGGAAAAAATACCCAAAGACTATTAAGCTGAAATGAGTTTCACATGCCCAACAAAGAGAAAGTGGGGATTTAGGGCAATGGAAAATAGAGAGTGCTTTGGAAGTTAATTGATGATATGAGTACTTGTTATCAAACTTAAGCAAACATGGAAGATTTGTAAAGGTAACAAAACAGATTGCTGGGTCCATGTTAGGTCTCCTAACTCTAATTCAGTAGATCTGGGATGAGTCCCTAAGTTTGCATTTCTATTGAGATCCCCAGGTGAGTCTGATGCTTTTGATCTGAAGACCCACCTGGTGATCCAAGGATAAAGGTCTTTGAATACAGGACAGGAAATTTTGATTTATTGTTTCTATATGGAGTGGAAAGCCATTAAGTGATTTTAAGTACTAGAATCTGAATAAAGCATGTATTGGAGGAAAGGAATAGAAAATGAAAGTACAATATATACTCAGTCTATTGTATCTTTTGATCTGAAGTGTGTCTCCTGTAAAAAGGCATACAGTTATAGTTTTTGTTGTTGTTTGTTTGTGTTTGTTTATTTTTAAACCCATCTGACAACCTCTGGCTTTTCATTGTTTGATCAATTCACATTTAGTGGTATTGATATGGTTGAATTTATGTCTGCCATCATGCTTTTTTGCTCTATATGTCTCATTACTAATTTATTAGTCTGTTTCTCTTTTACTAAATTCCTTACTATGAAGTGGATATTTTCTAGCGTTATATTTTAATTTCTTTAATAATGTTTACCTGTGTTTTAAAATTTTTTTCTTAAGTGCTGCCTCAAGTCCTAGAAAGCATGGTATACTAAATTGAGACTGCTATAGAAAATGCTCCAAAATATAAGTAGATTAACACAGTGGAAGTTCCCCTTCCCTTGCCTCTTCTCCCCTAATATAGCCTGGCAACTTTTAATGCAATGATTCAGGGACATAGACTTCTTCCATCTCTTGGCTGCTCTATAATTATGACTTCATAACCCTTTGAGTTTAGCCAGTAAATAGGAAACAATAGTTAAAGTTACCTTGCTTTTCAGCTACCTGGGCTCAGAAGTTACACTGTTCATTTTGACATAATTTACTGGCAAGAAATTATCACATCCCTTCCCAAGGTACCAATGCAAGGAATTTTGAGATGCTGCCAAAGGTGCAATAACACATGATATAAGGAAGGGGAGATGGACTTAGTGGATTGCATGTTGCTCCTGCTATGTGAGGAGATATGGTAGGAAACTACTTCAGTGATGTAGGATAGAGATTTTGATGACTTAGACTAAGATTTTAGTAGAAGAGGTAGAGAAAATGATAGGTTCAGAAATGTCATGGAGATAGAATCAATATATTTGCTGAGGGATATGAGCTACATTGTAGATGGTAACATTATTTACTGACATAAAAAGAGGGTTTAAAGAACAAAGAACAAATTCATTTTTGGAAATACTAATTTTGAGGTGCTAATTAGCCAAATGAAAATATAAAGCAGGTACTTGGTTATATATCTAGAATTCAGTAAAGAGCTGAAGAGTGGATATATATATACTTGGAAGTTATTAGCCTAGAAATAATATTTAAAGCTATAAATACAGTTTTCTAGGAAAAATGCACACATAAGAGAAGTTGGCTCAAGATCTGAGCCCCAGTGGTTCACCAATATTTAGAAGACAGAGAACGTTGAGGCAACAAAAAACACTAAGGACCTGACAGTATTGTAAAGGAAATTCCTTAAATATGTGTGGTCATGGAACCCAGGGGAAGGTAACCTCTCTTTCTTGTAATGCTAACTGTGCAAATTATATCTGACTTTCAAGTAAGATAAACAAATGTTATGAAGGTCACTTGTGACCTTGAAAAGAACATTTTCAAGTCCAGATGTCATAACTCTTTTTCCATTAGAGAGGGAGAATCATGCTTTGAGAAAGCCTGTGCTAACCCACATGCAAAGACTACATGGACAAGACCATGTGGAGAGAAATGAGGCCCCCAGATGATAGTCATTATCAGTTGCCAGACATGTAAGCGTAATAAGACTTCAGATGATTCCAGCCCCCATTCTAAGTTCTTTCTATCTGAGGACTCCTACATTACAGAGAAATGACAGACCATCTCTATAGTTTCTCTCCAAATTAGACCCTCAAAATCTGTGACCATAATAAATAGTTGTTTTACTCCATTAAGTTTTAGGGGTACTATGTTTTGCAAGCATAGTAAATAGGATATAGAACTGAATTTAGGCATTAACTAATAGGTAAACGTGGCTGGGGAGAGGGGACAAAAAGGATGTTGCTACAGGATGGGTAAAGTGTAAATGGGTTGGAAGGTCTTTGGCTTTTATGCTGATAGGAGATCCTTTGAAGGATTCTGAACAGAGGGATAGCATAATCTATGTCAAAATATGTATTTTCTTATGAGCAAATTTTTGGCATGCCTTGTATTTGTTATAGGCAAATACACCCCTGTGGCAATAACTTCTTATCTAGTAGTAAACTTCTACCTCAATTTTCCTGGAAATGTAACTTTAGGTTGGTAGCAAAGAAGCCATGTAATACAGTAGATAATTCTTTATTATTTTCAGTTCAGTTTTCTTATTCGAAGGAAGTTACTCATAGAAAACTATTAAGGGATACATTCACCTAAATGACATTTCTAATATTTATCTCTATTGTATATTTGAGCAGAAAATACTTTGGCTATATTGCAGATTCTTATCTAAATTAAATACTCAAGGGGGAAAAATTTGGGAATTTCATAAGGCTGTTTTGTTCCAACTCTATCTGCCTCCTCGAACAATGCCCAAGCAATTGATTAAAAATTGAAAATATCAGGAGCGTATTACTCTGCAATATGGTTTAGAAATTCTTTTAGCTGGTAAAAGTTTGCTTGCAAGTTGATATATATTTTTCTCATATGAGAAATACCGTACTACCATATTTATAGTTTTACTAAATTTTTTCACCAACTGATTTTTTTCAGAGATGAGAAAATCTAAAGTTGCCATAACTACAAATATAAAGTGCAATATATTCTAAATTACTTGTATTTCATTTCTCTTATAAAACGTATAAAGGACGGGAATCCTACTGTATCTATAGACCACATACTTTTCATAAGGTATAAGATGTTTAATGAAGAGGAAAGATCTCAGCGCAACATAATCCGTTTATGATGCCTAAAAGATTTGCAAGACATTAAATCAATACTTAAACCAATTGTACCATATCATGGAGAAGTTAAAAGAAAAAAAAGTCACCTGAAAAATCAAACTATATGAGAATCATGTTTGAAAGCACATAGTAATATATTTGATTTGTTTAAACCATCTATATTTTTAAATGGCATATTTATTTTCAGCACCACAAATTATTTTGATGCTTCCATACTTAGTAAGGTTGATGGTGCTCTTCCAAACATATGTTTACTGTGAATGAATTAAGATTTTCACAATGCACTTCCATTACACATTTGTATCAAGAGGTATTAATAGATAAAATATATTTTTTATAGGTACAGGCTAAGTCAATACAGTTAATAAAAATGCAGTTAAAACTCATGATTTCCATCTCTAAATGACATCATGGAAGCTCTATAAATTGTATCATCTGTCTCATCTTTATCACTTATTACCTATGAGATTTGATTGCTATAGTTGTTATATTAAAGTAGTATTATGAAAAACATCACATAATATATACAAATCAGGTCTTCTCATCAGATGAAAAGCACCAGGGAAGGAAATAAATTCAATTATGTGTTTCTCATGTAAGCGTAGAGAATTCCAGTGTCTGATACATGTTTTTTTTTTTTTCTTTTATGTTTTCAGGTTGACCCTAGAAAACTATGTTCTGATACACTCATTATTCAAATTCACCATTGGGTAAGCTGGTCTGAGGTAATTATGTTCTCTATATGTAAGGACTATAGACTGTAATGAAATAATCCTGTGTAGCCAAAGCCATTTCTCACTGTGAGCAAAGTTAATTTCAGGAATGACCTTGAAAAGCTAGGCAAAATGATTTTATTACAAAGTAGTGATTTTAAAAAAAAAGGTACCAGACTAGCTGAGATAGAGTTGAAAGATTCAAAAACTGACTAAGAATTTTCCTAAAAGTCAAAGAATTGAGTCATAATAGAATTCACATGAGCCTTTAGTTTCTTTCAGTTTATGAAGGAATTAAAGTTATTAAAAATAACTTTTGTTATACAGTGGTCATTGATCTGGTTTTATGAAAACAGCTGCCTTCTTCCCCTCCAAGGAGGTTTTAGGGCACAAAGCTATAGTTTTAAAACATGTATTATATATATATATTTATGTATAAAATCTATACTGTGTATATATGGTCACATTTTGATATTGTCCTGCTATATGAGAGAAACAATACAGATATTGCACAACTGTGGCTGGAATATCATCTGATGATGTAAGCAGAAGGGAGAAAATATAGTGCTACAATAAGAGAGATGAACAAAATCTGTACTAGAAATAAGGAAGATACTCTTTGAAGAGAAGCAAAACAATAAAGGGTAAAATATTAACTTACTGTGCTTAGTGAAGAATTTATTTTTCTTTTACTCTACAGCTGCACTTACAGCATGAACATTTTACCTAAATGATCGATTTTACTTTTCTATCTCCATTCCTGAAAAGTCATAAACCATAAAAATATCTTAAGAAAGGGCTGAACTTAATTTTATTAGATTTAAATGAAACCTCTATCCATTATCTCATAATTTGAACCAAATTTATTATAGTTTATACCTCCATACTATTGTAGTTCTCCATATTCAGATTTTCAGGATTTAGGGAGATTGCTGAATTTAGGGTTTTTTACCCTAGGTAAATGGATATCGGCAAATGAGCATCAGGAAATATTTAGAGAAATATTAAGAGCTAAAGAAAGATGGAGATGAGGAGGAGGGAAAGATTTCTTTAGCTCTGAGTTAAAAGTACTAGTCATTAAAGAGTAAATGATTGGTGAGGGAAAGAAGAGAGGGGACCTTAAGTATAGATTAACAATTACTACTAGTTAGAGCAGAAAGAAAGAGGGAAAATGATGAGTATGAGAGAAAAGAGAAATAATGGAATAGAGTATTCTGTATCATAATGTTTGGTTTGGGGGAAGGCTTGGCAAAAGCCAGAGAAGGATTTAGTTGAGGAAGAGGAAAGAGAATGGAGAAGACATCATTAAGAAAACTTATTTTTTATAACTTTCTTAAGAATGTTCTTTGTTCAAAGTAATATTCAGAATGAAAGATTGTCAATCCTTAATAACAAAGGTTTAGGTCTCTCATGGATTACAAGCTTTTACAGAACAAAGAACTTTACAAACCTTTCAGGCATCATGAAATGCAATTATAAACACCTTGTGGGACATTGGGTGATATCAGATATTTGTTATGGTAATCTAGATTATGTAGCAGTAGAAGATTGATAGTTGTCAATAAATCAAGAAATATAAATCAATGACTTCTTTAGTAAGACAGCAGCATGCTGCTGTAATCATTACCTACATCTGATTTATTAAAAGTACATCCAGGCACTTTCATTTTGTCTTTTTTATACTGTGTATTCTTGTGTTTGTGAACTCATATGCATACAATTCATGTGAAAAAACAATGTGAAAGTCAACTCTGGTCACCACACTGAAAATTCAAATGTGAAAGGATGAATTGTTGTGAATTCATTTAACAAACTTAATTTGGGCTATGTTTACCAGTAGAAAGTAACACTCTGCTTTAAAATCTAGAGATATTAATAAGAATTACATTTTAAATAAATTATATAGGTATATATTTGTGTAAGGAGCTTCATGTGGGTGGTTAAGCATAAAGTAACCAAAAAGTTTTATACCAGGTCAGCAATAGTCCTTTGATAGACATCATAAGTCAGTAGATAGTAGTAAGATCACCTTAGACAGGAAGAAAAGGAATTGTCATGTCTAGAAATGAAATGCAATCACTAATACATGGTATTAGCCATGGAAAGCAATGTGTTAGCACAAGAAGGTGGAAGGTATAGTTTGGGATATGTGCAGGATGAAAGAGAAATGACTATTGTCAATTTGATCTAGAATCCTAGAATTCATGCAAAGAAGAGACTCATTAAGTCCTATTTGCTTCTATGCAGAAGTGTTCTATAAAAATATCTACTATAGGGCAGTTCCACTATTAGAAAACCTCTCTAACTTTAAGCTAAAAGCACTGCCATCATAAGTCTTCACTTTAGTTATCCCTTCTGATGGTTCATATAAAAGTTACTTTCTTGTTCAAATAGCAATAATTTCTAATTTTGATGACCGTAATCAAGTTTCTCTAATTCATCTATTTCCCCTAGGTACATATCATATTACATTGTTTTCCACCTTCACCATAGGATTTGGCAAGCTTTAGTGTGGAATTTCTTTCTCAAGTATTAAAATAAAATTCCTGGGACACCTGGGTGGCTCAGTTGGTTAAGCGGCTGCCTTCGGCTCGGGTCATGATCCCAGCGTCCTGGGATCGAGTCCCACATCGGGCTCCTTGCTCGGCAGTGAGCCTGCTTCTCCCTCTGCCTCTGCCTGCCACTCTGTCTGCCTGTGCTCGCTCCTGCGCTCTCTCTCTATCTGACAAATAAATAAATTAAAAAATAATAATAATAAAATAAAATTCCTTTTAGGAAACACTCCTGTTTTATGTAATGTGTAAGAAAAAAAAATCTTTAAAATTTCACTTCCTCAAAAGGCTTAGGCATCTCCTTAATTGATGCTGAATGTTAGTTAAGGCACATGGTAAATAAGGGGAGCAGCTTTTTGTAAGAGTTTGGCAAATCTGAATTAAAAACCATCGTTTTCAGCTTTTTACTATGGGCTTTTGATAGTTTCAAACTGAATTTACAAAATATCAAGCTTACGTAGAGAATGTAATAATCTTAGTATTTTCTTCTATAGTTGTTGATTTATATACATGTACCTATTTGTTTTCTTTAATGTTCACATCAAGAATTAACTGTGCATATATCTATGTATTCATATCTTTTCTACTTCACTGTATCATAAAATTAAGTGAGCATTTAAAAACTTTTGAAGAAAATAAATTCATAAGCATAAATTGTATGCTTATATGCTATCTATAATAAATTAGAATAATGTGGGTATATTCCTGGGGCAAAGAAAGAACAACTTTAACATGTGAGTCAGGGAAACTGACAAACTGGGGAAGGTATAAAATGTTCAAATAAAAGTCAGTCCAGCTTAATTATGTTGTAGCAGTCTATTAAACTATCTCAAATAACTTGACTTGATCATCATGTTATGTTCTGTTAAGTGACATTGGGCAAGTCACATAACCTCTTTACATTTCAGTCTTCTTATCTCTAATAATAACTGCTCGACAAATTCCAGTGTAATTCACTGTCCCCAAAGTGTCTCCATTTTATGGTCTGAAAATGTACTGCTAATGTTTATATGAAAAACTCTATGAATGACAGTAAATTTTATATATACTTGGTATTCTACAAAGACATGGGAATGTCTATTTCACAATAAAACATTTCAGTAAGGCCTCAGAAAATAGTATCAATCACAGAAGACATTCATAGAAGAGAAATAATAAGGTTAAGATCAAGGATGAAATAAGAAGTGTTATGTTAAAAATAGTAGTAAATTTGGGGCACCTGGGTGGCTCAGTGGGTTAAAGCCTCTGCCTTCGGCTCAGGTCATGATCCCAGGGTCCTGGGATCGAGCCCCACATTGGGCTCTCTGCTCAGTGTGGGGCCTGCTTCTCCCTCTCTCTCTGCCTGCCTCTCTGCCTACTTGTGATCTCTGTCAACTAAAAAAAAAAAAAAAATCTAAAAAAAGTAGTAAATTTAAAAAATACTAATGAAATTAGTAAACCTTACCTAAATGTTTAGACATCTTCACCTGAGTATGTATTTTATAATCATTAAACATCAACAAAAGCAAACTTTGAGTTCTTCAAAAATAGACAGGATTTAGCTCTATCTGGATTACATCTTACAGTGGTGATATTTAATATCAGCTCAATTTTAATGCATTATTTACATTTTACTGAAACTTTTATTAGGTATCCTTGGTACCCCCATCAGGAGGTAATATAACATGTCATATTAAGAGTATGAATGTTAGAGCCACATTAAATGGGTCCAAACCCAAACCCCTGTTCTGATACTTGTTAGGTGTATGATATTAGGCAAGTAACTGGAGCTCTTTGCCACTCAGTTTCTTCCCACAGATTTTGGGATAGTAAATGGGTTGTAAATGCAAATAGCATAAAACAGTTCCTGGCATGATGTAAGCATTATAAAAGTGGTAGCTGTTACGATATAATTAGTTGTTACTTTTTTTCTTAATACATGATAACAGAGCAAAGTAGAAGTGCTCATGCCTAATAACTTTACATACTTAATCTATGGTTTTCACTAGTCACTTGACATTTTTTGTTTTAACAGGAATGGCTTGGATAAAAGGAATTTATATTTAACCAAGCATATATCATTAAAGTATGCCTGTTACCTCATTTTAGTAGAAGGAGAGCAAAAATGCATCCCTTAAGACTCAGTTTACAATAAAAGAGTCTTTGTAACAAGAAGTAAAACTGCCATGTTCCAGATCTAGTATAAGGTATCTCAACCATTCGTAGAACAAATCATTAAACATCCATGCATGTGATGCTAAATGTCTTGTTTTCAGTTATATGTACATAAATATGAATCCTTGCCCTCAAGGAGTTTCAGGCTATAGAGGAGATACAGTTCTTAATAGGTTCCAAACTCCTGATATGTTATAGTACGTTATAATCGTTTCTTCTCAGTTTTCACAAAAGTCATGGAGAGAGGTCTCATGAAGAGAATGTACATAAAAGAAGTGTTATTGGGAGTGGAACAGTGAAAGATGGATAGGGTAGAATTGAACATTCCAGGCTGAAGGAACAGTCTAAAGAAAAGTACAGAATAAATAATGATGTCAAAGTCAAGAACAAGTAGATAGCATTAAATTCTCATAAGTGACAAGTAATTCACACACACAAAATTTCCTTACTGACTTATTGAAAATATTAATTCATTTACACTTTAAATGAAGTGATTCCATTAAATGCCAAGAGAGAAAGAAAAAAAAAACCCACAAACATGAAATAAAGCTCTTTGGCTAGACTTTTTCCAGCTTAAGAAGAATTGATATTCTTTGAGTTCATGGCCTCATAAAAAAAATACATTTTAAGGAAGAGTAAACAAAGCCCTATATTTAGGTTATAGTAAAGGAGAAATTAAACACAAAATGACTTTAAGTTTAAAAACCATTTATTTTCTAACTAGTAGTGCAGTATTTTCTGTAGTATGGAATTACTTTTAGAATAGTAACTCATTCACTTTTGGTTTATGCTTAAAATATTTTTGTTGTTACTAACAGTAGAAGAGTAAGAGTCAAAGTAAACAAGATAGTGTGCCTTAAATTGAAAGGATGTTTTGTTTCTTTCTAGGATGTTCTGTTACTGCTATGTAATCTAATATTAATGAAGCATTCCAAAATATTTTGTAGGGAAGGAAGGAAGGAAGGAAAGAGGGACTGCAAGGAGAAAAATGGGAATAAGGATAAAGAGAAGGTAAGGAAATAAGGACAGATGAAGGTAAAACAGTTCTTATAATAATTTAGCATGTTTATATATTTGAAACAAAAATATTCTCCTTGAATGATTACTTGATCTAGTGGATTTAAGGGGCATTTTAAAGGAAACTGGTGGCATTGTTCTCTTACTAAAATTCAAGGCCACTGAGAAAACATATCTTTTCCCAAGGAAATGAGCAATTTCACAAACCTTCTAGAGAGCATATGGTCACCACTAATCTAGTGGCTTAATCATCTCCTTTGGGTCTCTCATTCTATTTCAGGTTATCTATCCTTTGCCTCCAGGCAGGACTACAACCAAGCCATGTAAGACAGATGGGTTTCTAGCCCAGTCAAGATTTCTAGGGAAGTCATTTCCACAGCCTCTCAACATTAATCAAAATAACCAGCCCCATGATTTAATAGAATAGCAAAATATCCCAAGTAGGCAACAGTTTTTGATAAACTTTGTTTTTTGATTCCATGACTGACAATAGTTCCTTTCCAGAGAATACAAATGAGTTTAACATATATACCAGGCAATGTGATTCCAACAACCTATTAAATCTCTATTTTGAAATACATTTATTTTACTGGCTATAAACATAAAATCTAATTAGTAAAGAAACACAAATAAAATACTTTGCCTACTATATCAGGATCTTTACAGGTATAGACCTAAGCTTTCTTCTGTTTTTCAATGTGTCTTTTTGGTTGTAATCCTTTAAGGCCTTAAAGTCATAGTGATGATTTTTCCCACAATTCATTCCTTAAAACATTCAAAAATTTCATTTTCTAATGACAATGTGAAATTTTACAAAGGAAAAAGTGCCTCCCACAAAGTAATTTTTTTGTAAAATATGGAAAAAATCCAACTGCTTAACTGACTTTCCAAACATGTTGCCTTATCAGGTTTTATAGCTAATTTAATATTTTTATCTTTCACAATTCCATTAACATTGACAACACCCATCCCCAGGCTTGGTAGGCATATGACCCCCACATCACACATTAATCCCATTCTATATTCCCATGTTTCAATCTAATACATTCATAAATCTCTTTAAGAATGACTCATGTAAAATGATGTTTCCTATCCACTTGAAAACATTAACCAGCAGGCTTTATCAAACTATATTTACTGCTTACATATCTCAGTAAGTATGAGAATTAAAATGCATCAGTTCATTTGTTCCAAAGACATCCCATACCTAAGTACTATTAGACCTAATTTTAAAATGAAAAATAAAAAGATGAATAACACTTTCTAATAATTTATTGCACTCTTACTATGTCCTAGGGACAAGGTTCTAACATAGTTCATAATATTTTCTATTATAGTAACCTGTTATCCAATGAAACAGATTAATGACAAATTTTTTCAATGGAGTGTTTGGTTTTTATTTTTTGGTTTGACATTGTTAAAAATTTCAGGACCCTTAAATCATAGGAATAATGGAATTTTCTACTCAGAGTGAATCAATGCTATATGAAAGATGGATAGTCTGAAGTAGTGATTCATATTTAGAAGTACTAACCGAATTAATACAGTATTAATATTATATTAAACCTTCTAAAGAATACTGATCTTGATGGGTTAGAGCAAATTTTTGGAGGCAATGGATATGTATATGGCACAGGTTATAGCATCAGTTTCAGAGATGTATTTCTCTCCAAACTCACCAAGTTGTGTGCCTTAAATGGGTACAGCTTTTTTGAATGTCAATCATACTTCAATAAAGTATTTTTTAAAAAGATAGCTACTGAAGAGTTTCACAGCCTCTGTGCCTGACTCTATTATTTCTGAACAATATACATGCATTATATTATACACAATACCACTTACTCATGTGGAGTTACTATTTCAAATAATTAATCTCAGTAAATGCCCAATCAATCCAATTTTAAAGTTATAGAATAAATATGATTAAACTAAGGGACCTGCCAAGATAGACTTTTTCCAGTTCATTTTCAGAATAATATGAATTACTATAGCTTAGTAAATTCTTACCAATTATACTTAGGCTTTTATAGCCCTCTGGTAGAAACTGAAATTACTGATAATATAATAAACATAGGACAAGTAATTATCTCATGAGAGAAAAAGTATTGTTTGTTCTTGTGTTTATCCAAAAGTTGATGTGTATATCATTTTGAATCATATTTCCTATTTTAATTATCTAACAAATCTATAGGTATATAATAAAAAGTCACTGTAAGACATACAACACTGTCTCTATATGAAAACTGATAGTCACATCAGAATTTTTAACCATAGGTAAAAGGTTTATCTTCTTGTTGCTGCTCTGAAATTTTCTGCAGATTTCAGAATAAGTGGGAATTTAGATAGAAGAAAATACGTTCAAATGTCAGTTTAACTTGTACTTTTCCCAAATATACAGCAAGAATTCATCATGTCCTACTTCAAATAGATTTTTAACAAGTTTTCTTTAAAGGACTCTTACTATCTTCATAAAGGAAGTAATGTGATTATACAAAATGTTTCCATCAGTTTGAAGTTTCTATTTATGTAAGTAAAATGCTTTGCAATTAAAAAATGACTTTTTTCACCATACTTGCTGCTACTTAAGTAGTGCATGCTACCTGATTCTCCTTATCACTAATTGCCTTTTTAATAAACTATTGCTGGTATAAACAGACACCTACTTCAGTTTGATTGAGAAACATTTTTTAAAATGATTTTAAAGTTTTTTTTTTTTTTTTTTTTTTTTAAGATTTTATTTATTTATTTGACAGAGAGAGATCACAAGTAGGAAGAGAGGCAGGCAGAGAGAGAGGAGGAAGCAAGCTCCCTGCCAAGCAGAGAGCCTGATGCGGGACTCCATCCCAGGACCCTGAGATCATGACCTAAGCTGAAGGCAGAAGCTTAACCCACTGAGCCACCCAGGCGCCCTAAAAATGATTTTATATAGGCATTTTTCTTTCCTCAAAATATCTTAGCAATTTTTTAAAAATCCAAACTTTGATTAAGCAATGTAAACTAATCTCATATTGAAAATCTCTCTCTCCTATTTGTCCCTGCTAGGAATCCTTTATTAATAAATGCCTTATTCTAGGAATGGATGGATTTTGGCTGAATGTGATGCATTTTCTTCCCTGGAATTTGTTTTGGGATTTTTTTTTAAGATGAAAGAGATCTGTATGAAAGATAATATTATCAGTTTTCCTGTTTGGTTCCTTGAGTCCTATACTGACTGTTCCCCAAAGGTAATTTTCATTAACTCTTTCACTGTTCCACTGCCACACCTTACCTCTTTGTGTTCGCTTCAATCAGAACTCTCAGATTCAGAAATGCATAGAGGGCGATCTTTCTGTGATTGAGTTAGGGAAGCAGGTGTAAAATTTTGTGACTTGAGTTTTTTTCCTGCAAGTCTTCTCTTTCAAGTCCCTTAATCTGATATAAAGGACACGGTAGTCTGTAATCACACTCTAATCTCTATTGGTCTAAATCCAAATAATTTCCTTCTGCACCCTGCTTGGTTGAGACTTAAATCCCTTATTATTCAATGATCCTATTTTTAAACTCTGCTTGGGAAAGCAGTGGTGACTTTTGATGCTAATCCTATTCAGTCCACTGACTCTATCCCCTTCAGGGAAATGGCCAGAGATTTTTAAGGGCGTAAGTATATAGCAGCTGTACAACAGGAGAAAGAGGAAAGCTAAGTTAGAATTTTCAAAACTACAGAGGATAATAAAAATAAAGCCTTTATATTAAAACCCAGGTATATTTATTCTGATGAGCAATCTATTTATTCCATTAGAAATAGCTAGTTAAATCCTTTAGTCACAGTTTTTCATTGCCTAGGAGTTCATAGTTATAGGATTGTAGGATAAGCAGTTGATTTTATATTCAAGGCAATAGCACTGGCAAGTCCTCAGACACTTCAAATGAAAATTGAATTTGACCATTTTCCATGTTAAAATTCTAGATAAATGTTAATTAATATAATTTTTCATTTGGAAGTTGCAAATGGCCAAGAAATAATACACATAAAAAAACCATTCAGCAAACAAAGCTCTGAGCTGGGTGTCAGAATACCTATCTGGCTTCTATGTTTGAGACTCCCATGATGGTCAAGTAAGTATATAAATCTTAGATTCTAAATCAATTTTTAATAAAAAGGAGTTTATATAAATAATGGTGACACCATTTTAGCATTGCAAGACTATGAAAGGCAGTCTCATAAGCACAGTCTTTTTTTTTTTTTTTAAAGATTTTATTTATTTGACAGACAGAGATCACAAGTAGGCAGAGAGGCAAGCAGAGAGAGAGAGGAGGAAGCAGGCTCCCCGCTGAGCAGAGAGCCCAATGTGGGGCTCGATCCCAGGACCCTGAAATCATGACCTGAGCCGAAGGCAGAGGCATTAACCCACTGAGCCACCCAGGTGCCCCGTCATAAGCACAGTCTTTGTGCTCTAGGCCACATTAGAATGGGCTGAGAATACTACCTTGCCAAGAGATAAAGAGCTTTCACGTCCTGTGCTGGGCTCATCACATTGTGTGAGAGTATCTTCCCATGTTTCAGACTCAATGTCTACAACTTTGTTGTGTTTAAGTATATGGCGCCAAGCCAACCATGCTGCTATGTCTGTCCCCTCTGAAAAGAGGATGGGGTCCTAGTGCTGCACAAAAACAGTGTTTACAGGTCAACTGCCTGTGTTGCCTACCAAAAGAGAACTGCTGGTCATGGGGAACCATTGCCCACTGCAGAAGCTGCTCTTGCTCTGTTTCTCCTCTGAGTAAAGCATTGTTATATCTAGTGCTTGACTATATTGTGTTCCCCTTGCACACTCCAGTACTACCCTGCAGTGGGCAGAAGGGTTCAGATTTGTACTTCTGATAATAGGTAACAAGATGCCACATATTTATCATAAAACAATGACCTTATGGACTTCACATGGATAATGTAGTAGCAATTTAGCTAATATACGCCTAGTCACTTATCTCTTAATCATTAGAGTAGAGATAATGTTTGTCCTTTTTCTTGTCATGCCAGCATACTGCTAGTCCTTCTAGATGGCATGACCTTGCCTCTCTATCACTTAATTTCTCATTTTTTAAGCTGTAGGTCTTAACAAGTATTTCTCTTTCTCTCCCTTCCTAGAGAGGGATAACCTTTTCCAGTCCATTCTATTTCTGATGCTTAACTTTATCATAGTACTGATTGCACTGTTTTGTAATTTTGTGTTGATTTACAGATTTATACTTTCTATGACAATATGAGCTTCATGAGGACGGGATTCATGGCTTATAATACATGTGATATTAACATGTATCATAAAGGTACTACTCAAACTTTTTGCAAATGAATACCTGAATAAATGCCTGGATATCCTGATATTTCCTCCTTTCTCAGTTCTTCTTTTAAAGAATACAAATTTGGGGTTCCTGGGTTACTCAGTCAGTTAAGCATCTGCCTTTAGGTCAGGTCATGATCCCAACATCGTGGGATTGAGCCCCACATCAGGGAGACTGCTTCTCCCTCTTCCTCTGCCTGTTGCTCTTCCTGCTTGTGCTCTCTTTTTCTATCAAATAAATACAATTTAAAAAAAATAATAATAACAAATTCTTATAAGTCAGAAAATAAATTGTCTTTCTTAACCTATATTTCATAGTGTTTATGAGCCCAGGTTTGTAAACAGACCAATATTTAAATACTGCTCTCTTTCTGGACAAGTGACATGAAGGAGTTCTTGGAACTTTCCTCACCCCATAGTTGTCATCTTACATTAGATGATTAATTCCCCAAATTAACATTTATTTCACATATAACAATTAATTGGTTATAGCACATAGATGATAAATTATAATACTTGATTTTTCACATTTAAAAATATATTAGTGGCTTCTGTCCTTGACAAGTAAAAATTATGTGAGTGGATTCCACTTGGCTTATCAAGTATAATCCTGGCTAGAGTTAAATCTGTTTTTTTCTGACTTCTGGTGCTGGTTAAGATGGAGCAAACCCACTTCATCCTACCCCCTACCACCACCACTTATAACTAAAAATATGGGCATAATACGAAAAGCAATTATACAAGGACTCTTAAAAGTGAACAGTAGCAAGTAGATTGTCAAAAATTCAACAGATTGGCAAAAAGTCAACACTTGAAGAATGACTGGTAGAGGGGTCAGTTTTCTGTTGCTTGCCTTCCTTTCTTACCTGGATCTTTGACCTGAGCATGTTCAGAACTACAGAATTACACAGCAGGCAGAGAACAAAATTTTCCTAGGGAAAGCCCTTCTGTCTCTCCAGAAGAGTGGGAGAAGGGGACTTTGAGATCCCAGAGGAAAAATCTTTTTTTTTTTTTTTCTTTTTTTTTTTTATGGTCTTTCTCTCATCTCTGCTTTCAGGTCAGCCACAGTCATAAAGCTACACTGCTATGGTGCTATCAAAAAGGCTCCTAGAAAAATGAAACAAGATGGGATCGGGAGGGAGACAAACCAAAAGAGACTCTTAATGTAATAAAACAAACTGAGGGGGGTGGGGGGGAGGGGGGTTGGGAGAGGGTGGTGGGGTTACATTATATGTTTAAATAAAAAAGCTTAAAGAAAAGAAAAAAAAAGGCTTCTAGAACACCCAAAGCGAGAAACCCCTGTGATCTACAGTGGTGTGAGGAATCACCATTATTTTATTCTCTCTCATCATTTGACACTTGCCTTCAAGGATAGACCCAGTCATATATAATTATGTGGCAGGACAGGGGCTAAAATTCTGAGAGAAATCATCTTTCCAACCAGAAAAGCTGGGGAATGAAGACCATGGGTACTAGAAACTGTGGGGAAAATACTGAAGAAGAGTGAGCTAGAGAAGCAGATTCTCTTACTCTATGTATGAACCAATACATGGACCTGGCTCACCACCAACATTAACACTCAATAACACGGAGCAAAGGACTAGGGCTATTGCCACAAAAGATGAAGTAAAACTTGCCTTCTGAACCTAATCATGTCATCTGCCTTCTAAAATCACAACAATGATACAACAAACAGCATTCTCCAGAGAATTTGGGCAGAGTCCAGAATTTTGAAGAGTCCAGAGTCCCATATTGAAAATGTCCAGAGTACAATAGTACAATAGAAAATAACACCATACCAAAGGGTTAGGGGAAGGAAAATATGACTAATTATCAAATGCAAAGACAATGAGATGTCAACCAGGACTGCCAGGACAATGATTTTGTCACATAAATACTTGAGCAACAATCCATTAAGTGAAGATTAAACACTATTGAAAAGTAGAAATACATAGCAAAAAATATAAATCATAAAAAATATATAAACAAAAATTTTAGATATATATCTGACATTTAAAAAAATGTTACATGGCCTCAATATCAGAAGAGATGCCAGAACAAAGCATCAGTGAAACTGAAGATCAGTAGAAACTTTTGAATATTAAGAGTAATGAGAATAAGAATGAAAACCTTATGAAGTAGCCTCTTCATTCCTACTCAGTATCATGCTGGAAGTCCTAAACAGTATAGCAAGGGAAGGAAAAAACAACATGAAATATGTTGGAAAAAGGAAATAAAACCATTCTTATTTATAATCAACATATAAATCTTATGGACAAAAAAAAAAATCTTAGGGACTCTACACAAAACCCTCCTAGAACTAATAGATGAGTTCAGCAAGACAGCTATATATAAACTCAATAGTACAAAATTAGTCATTTTCATAAATAACAGCATTAAATACTTGGAAATAAAAATTTTAAAACAGCATGATTTACACCGCAAAAAAATAAAAGATTTAGCTATAAACCTAACAAAATATGGTCTGCTAAAAACTATGAAACACCAAAGAAAGAAATAAAAAAATACCTAACAAGTGGAAAGAGATACTAAGTTCATGACTGGAAGACTTACTGGTATATCAATCTACCCCAAATTCACCTACAGATCAATGCAATCTAAATAAAAATCCAATATATTTCATAGATATTAAAATATTACTCTAAAGCTTATATGGAAAATGAAACAGTTGAACTCTCACTCAATATTGACTCAGTATAAAACTACAATCAAGACAGTGTGGTATTTTCAAAAGTATACACATAGAGGTAAATAGAACAAAATGGTAAGTTCTGAAACAGACCCAACACAGATGATGGATTTTTGGCAAGGGTGAAGTCCTAATTTTAGATGAAATGATAATCTTTTCAACAAATGCCAGAAAAATTGGACATTCATGTACAATTGATCCTTGACCCATATTTCACATTTTAAAAAGAAATTAACTAAAATAGACCACAGATGTAAAAGCTTAAACTTAGGAGCAAACAGAAGAAAATCTTGTGGCCCGTGTTTTAGGCAAAATATTCTTATATATGATACCAAAAGTGTGATCCATTTAAAAATGCTAATAAATTGGGGGTACCTGGGTGGCTCAGTGAGTTAAGCATCAGATTCTTGATTTCAGCTCATATAATGATCTCAGAGTTATGAGATGGAGCCCCTCATCAGGCTCTGCATTCAGCAGGGTGTCCATTTAATATTCTCTCTTTTCTCTCTCTGCCTCTGACCTTACCCCAACTCGTTCATGCTTTCTCTCTCCCTCTCTCTCTCTCTCTCTCACACACACATCTTAAGTGGATAAACTGAACTTCAGCAAAACACATTAAAAAAAAAATCAACACTACCAAAACTGATAGTAAAAATATTGGTAGAGATGCACAGGAGTTAGAACCCTCACGCATTGCTAGTGAGAATGCAAAATAGTACAGCCTCGATATGGAAGAGCTTTGTGGTTATTGTTATTTGAAAAGAGTTGAGAAAAACAAAGCAGGGGAAATAATGAAACAGTTCAACAGTGGTTATATTATTACATATAAGGGTCAGGGAAGATCTCACTGGCCAAAGGAAACCTCACTGAGGAGGCAGTACTTTAATACTTGATCATCACACATTCTATATCGTTTGCATTCTGTAGACAACTGAGGAATGGAGAGAAATCCATGGTAATAATGTAGAAAAATTCAAGAAAGGGTAGTAATTATCCTACCTTTTATCCATAAGACTTTTTATTACATGTTTAAGAATCATTCTAAAACCACCTTTAATATTTATAGCCACACTTTGTGCTGTATTGCTCTGCAAATCCTCAGATGGTCACATCTTTTGTTATTAGGAAGCAGTAGTGCAGAAAGAAACCAGGTGTTTCAATAAAATATATGGATAGTTTTGGTGTTGATATGACATTTACAAGTATGGAAAATAATATATATTTTATGTTATTGCATGATAATTCTGTCAATTAGCACTAATGATATTAGACAGTAAAACTATGAGTAAGAAGTGTAAATTCAAAATGACAGAATGAAGTCTTATTTTAAAGCAGCAGATATCTTATTTAAAGGGTTAATGAAAATATGGAAGGTATTATCAAGGTATGAAGGCATTAGAAATATGAATCCCAAGTCAAACACGAATATAAAAATAGATATGAATTAATAATTAATTTTTAATGAACTCAATTTAATGGGGATAATTTCAAGCAGCTATTTTAGCTATAAATACTTAATATAATTTTCATTATAAAGTATGTTGTTAAGTGTTCATACATTTTATTAAAGCTTAAAAAATTTGGGTTTCAAAATATTAAAAATATTTGGGTTTCAAAGCCTAAAACTCTTTGACTTGTGTATTGTGGCATTACAGGAAACTTGGCAGGGTAGATCATTTTATAAAGCATTTGTATCTCTTCTTTTCAATATTATACAAAATACTTCCATTAAGAATATAGCTTATAAATTTATGCTCTTAAGATTAAAGTGTGAAAATATAGCTTGCCCTCCTTAAGAAAAAAAAAAATGAGGCCTCTCTTTACAGAAAATCAATACTTCACAAAATCTTGGACCATAATAGGAGTTAAGTAATAGGCACTTTACAGTTTATTTGCCTTGTGGATGCTTTTGGCTTTCCATTTCTATTCTGCTCTGAATTTTGCCTCATTTAAATTTTTCATCTTTTCTTATGGAGATAAATTCAGTCTTTTATTATTTGTGTCAGTGTGTGCATGAATGGAGGCCCATAAACTTTTTGCTCTTTTGTGCTGTTGTTTCCTTTAAAAACTATTACTGATAATTTTAGGATATTTTTTCCTGTTCTCCCCATTTAGTATTGTAAAATCAAAAAGAAAAGGGTCTGAGGGGATAGCCTTAAATAATGGAACATCAGTGTAGGGATATCGGGTCTTTGTTCACCATGCCCCCAGCAATAATCAGGCTTTATCTGGTATAGAAATCAAGATACAAGGACTCAGTACCAATTATCCTTCAAGGGCTAATGGCTTTTTAGTATCTAGAGATGGCCAGGCAACTCAAAGAAATGTTGGTGATAGCCTGCTTACATATTACAGATTTGTAGATTCTATTACAGATTCTTAATTGATTCACATAAAAATCCAAGAATTAAATATTATGTACATTGTCATTTCCCTTATATTACAATTCAGGATCTAAAACTCAGAAAACATAGGTAGTGTACCAGAAATCACCCACCAAGGTGAAAAAGTCCTAGAACCGCAACCTGAGCCTTTACTCACCTACTCTCCAATATCAGGCTTTTCTTGCATAACTCTACATTGTACCCTTTCCTCATTTAAAATAAGATATACTGAAAGAGATTCTACTAGACTCTGTCATCAAATAATTCTTGGTCTGTGTACATGACAAGAGCTCTACACTTGCTTTAGTACTTCTTTTATTGTATATGAATTTATCAAAGCACATGCATAATCTGATAATTGGTGAAATAGGTGAAATAACGGGATTGAGAGGTGATTTTGCTCTAAATAACAAAGAACTGAGATCAACTAAAGTTAATTTATTATTCTATTATAATGGGTAAAATTTGACCACAATACTTAAGAGTTTGACTACATACATCTCTTATTTAATTTAGAAAAGACTATATTTGTTTCTCTGAGTCACACATCAGCTTGAATATTTAAAAGGGCACAAAAAATCTTTCAGATTACAATTTTAGTTCATAATTTTTTGACTATACCATCCTCTCATCTCTCAACATCTATAGTTCATTTTCTTTCCTATACATTTGAGTCATAATATATTTATACCGCTGATCTCTGTACCAATATATTATGTTCCTGAGCAAGTATTAAATCATTTAAGAACAGAAACAATATTGTAAACTACTTACCATACCTCAAATACATGCTAATTGATTTAAAATAGATATGGCAACATGTGTACACACTCATAAGTACAGATTTCACTGTCGTAATTCAATAAGCATTTACTGAGCACAGCTTCTCTTGTTCATGTCTACATATCTGAATGTTTCCTGCATTAATTTTTCAGAAGCATTATCATATCTTTGAACAACAAATTAATAGAAGAAAAAATGAGGGCAAAAAATTTCTCTATATTTAAATCAAGATACACTCATGGTATGTATGGTAATAGTATTAGATGAGTTTTTACATCCCATTACTGTAAACTCTAATTTTTAAAAGCTACTTCTCAGCATAAAGTTCATGTTATAAACAAATAAACACCAATTAGATTTTCTCTACGTATGTTTTCACATCTTTTTAATTTAATTTGTTTTATTATGGTCTGCACTGTTACTATTGTGGTCATTTCTCAGCTGCTACTCAGTAAAGTGCTGTTCTTAAAAGTTTTATGATATTTTTCATTGAGAGAATTAATTTACAAACGCACGTAAATGCACACTTAAACACTCTGCATCCATATTGTCATTTAAAAGAAACTTGAATACTTTTGACCCAAAAAAAAAAAAAAACAACCTCAAGAGTGCTATAGATAATAAAATAATTTTTATTATGCTAACAGGAATCACAGTAGAGTTAAGTTGTCAGAGGACTGAATTTTATATGGATATCTCAATTTAAGTCCCACTTTAATTGTTAATTACCTATAATATTAAGTAAGTCATACTCTGGCTAAGCTCCTTCAACCATAAAATGATTATGTTGAGTATGGAGAAGACAGATTAGTTAAAATTAGTTTAGGGATAACTGCCTAATTATCTATGAGAAAATAAACCTGAATACTAAACTTAATCCTTAAATTGAAATAGATTCTGTAGGCTTAAAGATTTAAATATGAATAAAAAAATAAAAGAAATAAAATTAAAAGTGATTTTATTTGGGGGCACCTGGGTGGCTTGGTGGGTTAAGCCACTGCCTTCGGCTCAGGTCATAATCTCAGGGTCCTGGGATTAAGCCCCACATCAGGCTCTCTGCTGAGCAGGGAGCTTGCTTGCTCCTCTTTCTCTGCCTGCCTCTCTGCCTACTTATGATCTCTGTCTGTCAAATAAATAAATAAAATCTTTTAAAAAAGTGATTTTATTTTGGTTGTTGCATATTTTTGGAATTGGGGAAAATTCTTTATAATCATAACTGAGAATTCAAGTTATATAAAAATGCAGTTGATAAATTAGACCTATAACAAAATATAAACATTTTTAAAATACAAATTGGAAAAATATATACAAAATAAGAAAAGACTAATGTCCTTAATATGGTAAAAACTCTTAAACTTAATATTTTAAAAAATTAATGAAAAATGAACACAAAATTAATAGCAGTTTATAGAATTACATATACATATATGCATATATATGTATGTACATACATATATATATATATGATGCTTTTCTAACTTCTGGATATGACTCATGTGGCAAAAATCTTGCCTACTAAAAACATCTAGAAATTGAAGATTATAAAGTTATAACTTAGTTCACAGAAAAGGAGGAAGAGGCTGAGAAGAAGGAGGAAGAAAAGGAAAGAAACAGAAAAATAGAATGGTAAGAATGTAGACAGATGTTGTCATTATCCAGGGAAGCATTTATCCATCTACATAAACTAGCAGATGAGCTTTAATTTTACAAGATAGATGAACAAGCCAAGAGTTTGTGAAAGGTCAAGAGTTGGCAATGTGACCAACACTTAAAAACTTCCAAGTCAGTGAATGGCTTGGGGGGAAATAATCACAGGTGAAGAGAGATACCAATGAAACTTTTATCACTTTTTGTGGGCAATTTGAAGACCTGTAACTCTGCCAATGCTACTCATAGGTGGGGGATAAATCTTTCTAATAATTTGCAATGTCTGGAAATTTTCACACTAAGAAGTCAATGTAAAATTCTGTTCTCAGCAAATATGAGAGTTAATTTTATGTTTCAACTTGGCCAGGCCATGATATTCAGGTATGTGATCAAACTGCATAGGTATTTCAGTGAAGGTATTTTTTTTTTTTTTAACAGAATTAGCACATTCAAATCAGTAGACTGTGAGTAAGGCAAATTGCCCTCCATAATGTGGGTGGGCCTCACCCAATCAGTTGAAAAGTTTAAGGAAAAAAATTGACCTTCATCAAAGAAAAAGGAATTCTGGTAGCAGACTGGCTTAGAACTTGAACTACAACACTTCCCTGGTGTCCAGACTGCCGGCCTATCCTTCGCATGTAGTACTTGTCAGCCTCCACAATCACATGAACCAGTTCTTTAAAACAAAACTCTCCGTGTATACACATCTTATTGGTTCTGGTTCTCTGGAGAACGCTGATGAATATAACATTTAATGTCTTTGTAAACATGAAGAGAAACACTTGCAAAACCAGTATGAAGGGATGCACTGTAATCCAGGTCACGGACACTCACATGAAAACAAAACAACCAAATAAAAAAACAGAAAGTTGTCTAAAAACTCCACTCACACACACAATAAAGCATATTAGCTTAAAAAAAATTAATAGGAGACACAAAAAATGTTAGGTACAGAGTGATGTACTCCATATAGCATTATAGTAATCTGAAATAGAACTAAAATGTTTAATATTATTCCAATTATAAAAACAACTGAGTGCTTAGGAAGATGAAAAACTGGCAGATTCATAACAGATCCAAATACAACAATTAAAAATGAAAATATATAGACAATGAAATTAGGAAAAAAACAAATATGATATACTGTAAATCAGAAATAGAGAATTGGAGAACTGGGTCATTACACTATGTAGGATACAACACAGATAGATGGAAAATATGTCTAAGTAGTAAAAAGGCACTGAGGCTAAAATGAGATAATTTTATATACACTTGAGTTCCCAAAGGGTAAATTTAAAAAAGAGGCAAAATTTGAAGATAAAACAATGATACAAACATTCCTTATTTATACTCTATGTTTCTTGTCATATCATAGTAAAACTAAACAATATAAAATATAGAATATAATATTTAATCCACTGGAGAGCAAGTCAGCTTATTTGCAAAGGAATAAGACGCAAACCTGAATTCTCATTCTCAAGGAGGCAAAAACATTTTCAACATGCTGAATGAAAGCATATATAAATCTGGTAGTCTATATACTCTGGTATATTACCAGTTAAAATAGAAGTGTGAAAATGGGGTTTCTATTGGAAAGTCAATAATATTTACTGCTTCTGGACCTTAGCCTGTTACTCACCTAGTATTTCCTGGAACAGTCATGCTAGTTATTAAAATATTGAAATAAGTCCATATCAGTTTGAAAACAGCTGATGCTCTAAGTCTGGTGGTTGCCTCTCTCTGAATGACAGACTAGGATAAGAGAAACAATGTTAGTCACATAAATTGTTAAACATTTGGTTAAAAATGAGTCAAGAACTAACCGTATAAAATAGGAATAATTATACCAATCAGTATTTAGACTATAAAAATAAGATACAACTAAAAATGCTTGCCAAAAGCAACATGGTAAGGAGTGCCTGAGTGGCTCAGAGGGTTAAGCATCTGCTGTCAGCTCAGGTCATGGCCTCAGGGTCCTGGGATCCAGCCCGGCATCCAGCTCTCTGCTCAGTAGGGAGTCTTCTCCCTCTCCCTCTCCCCCTTCCTGCCTCTCTGCCTACTTGTGATCTCTCTCTCTCTGTCAAATAAATAAATAAAATCTTTTAAGAAAAAAAAGTAACATGTTAAGACAGAAAAAAAAATACTTTCAGTAATAGTATTATAATATGCTTGTATTTTTTGGTTAATTTTAGATACTAACTTTATTTTTTGCTAAAACAAGTATGTACGTTAAAAATTAATAAAAATTAACCACCAAAAGCAAGTCTCAACAAATTGTAAAGAATTACTAGCAAACATGTCACATTAGCTGACCACAGAATCATTTTTAAAAATCAATAAAATAATAATTAGCATGTCTTTGGGAATTTTTGAACCATATTTAAGTTTATTCATCAATGAAAATAAACCTTAAATTATGTTAAAAATATTCAGAACTGAACCATGAAATTCTGACATATCAAAACCTGTGAAATGTGAATTATACACAAAGTCTTTAGTGAAAATGGTCAAGATATAAAATGGACAAATGGCTTATAGATAAGAAATAAAATAAGGATTTTTAGAAAGCAAGACAAATAATGCTGAAAACATAAGAAACAGATAATTTCCTACACAAAATATGAATTTCTACCACTTACTCAAAAAGTAAGATAACATCTCAATAGTCCCATGCCATTAAGAAAATGGAATCATTAAAACTCTTCACCTTTCCTTATTCCTCTCCAACGACATACATTTTAAAAATATCTAGTTCCAGCTGTTTTACAAGAGATTATTTTCAAGTCTTTTAGGATCATTTTTGTCTTATTCAAATTTTTTCAGACATTAAGGGGGAAAAAAGGAAATATATCTAAATAATAACTTTGATATTAAAACTGATAAACACATTATGAGAAAAATTACAGGTAAATTTCACTTAAAATATAAGTATTACAGTTCTAAACAAATAAAATATAAGTATTAGCAAGTCAATTATTAACATATTAAAAAGGTATCTTAATAGATGAAAGGAAACCATTTTATGATATGCAACATTTCTTTTTTTTTTTTAAGATTTTTATTTATTTATTTATTTGGCAGAGAGAGACACAGCGAGGAAGGGAACACAAACAGGGGGAATGGGAGAGGGAGAAGCAGCCTTCCCACTGAGCAGGAACCCTGGCACGGGGCTTGATCCCAGGACCCCAGGATCATGACCTGAACCAAAGGCAGATGCTTAATGACTGAGCCACCTAGGCACCCCTCAACATTTCTTTATTAAAGAAAAAAAAAAAACACTAAAACAATTGTGGTAGGCTGATAAATGGCTCCAAAGGTATCCAAATCCGAACCCCTGGGCCCTATAAATGTTACCTTATATGACAAAAAGGATCTTAATATGGAATATGACAATCATATCCTGGATCAAGGATCAGAGCCCTGGATGGAATCACAAGTGTCCTTGTAAAAGGAGGCAGAGGGATATTTTACTATAGAAGAGCACGTGGTATAATGACCAAAGCAGCTATTAGAATGATGTGCTTTGAAGATGAAGGAAGAAGCTACAAACCAAGGAATATAGGCAGCCACTCGAAAGCTGAAAAAGGCAAGCCAATTCATTCTCCTACCAGCCTTCAGAAGAAGCCAGCCTGCCATCATCTTGACTTGAGCACAGGGAAAATAATTTGGACTTCTGACCTTTAAAACTATGAGACAATAAATTTATTGTATTCTTGTAAACACTGAATCTGTGGTAATCTGTTACCATGGCAATAGGTAACTGACACAGTAATATGTGGGTGTTTTGCATATCATTTCATTAGCATTATAAATTCATATAAGAAAGTAAGGAAGGGTCAGGAAAGTTCTGAGGCAATTTGTTATTTACATGGGAAAAGATGAGGTTAGATCCCTACTTCATTCTGTTTTTAAGAAATAAGAGATTTATTTTTATCAAAGATAAATGTGTTGGGGTGCCTGGGTGGCTCAGTCAGTTAAATGACCGGCTCTTGATTTCAGCTCAGGTCATGATCTCAGGATCCTGGGACCGAGCCCTACACCAAGCAAGGACTCTGCTTGAGGATTCTTTCACCCCTTCTCCTCCTGACCCTCCCCCTGCTCATACTTTCTCTCTCCAAAATAAACAAATAAATAAAAGCTAATTGTATACTATAACCATAAAAAACTTTTAGACAAATACAAAACAACAACATTATGACCTGGTGTAAGAAAAGACAGCTTAAAAAAAAAAAAAGGCAAATCTATAAAGGAAAAGAATGGTCATTTTTTATCAAAAGTGATATAACACCAAGACAAAAGATATAAACAGTTCCCTAAAAAGAGAAGGGTATCCAAATTGCTAATAGAATTTTGAAAGATTCCCAGTCTTCCTGTTAACCAGGCAAATGTCTAGTAAAATATGTACAATTTGACTATATGAGTCTGGCACAATTTGAATTAGAGTTAGTGAAGGAGTAGAGAAGAAATTCTGGAAGAGTGTAAATTGAAACAATCATTAAAAAAGAATTTAGTAATACTAGTATAATTGAAACACACACACACACACACACACACACACACACTTTGATCTGGCAATTTCTCTTATTTATGGTGATTGCATTTATAAGGGAAAAAGTAAGACCTTAACTGTCCCTTGGAGAATGTATAAATAATTCTAATGAGAATGGACAATATGAAAAATTCATATGAATGAACTAAATCAAAAGAATTTATATGACTAGGTGTCAGAAATGAAATGTTGAGTCAAAAGATCCATTTTCAAAAGGACACATATACTACGATTCCATTTATATCAAATTTTAAGATATACATATTTCATAAATACTTATATTTATGTTAAAAGTACAATGATACGAGTGAAAATTCCTATTAATTCATTCCTTATTCAATTATTTATTGAGTAGCTCCTGGAGATTAAAAGTGGTCCAAATAAACATGGATTCTTCCCCTCTTCCCTAGTGGAGGAGGAAGACAAAAAGGTAACTGTAAAATATATAACATATTAAGTTGAAAATAAATTTTCAGGTAATGTTTTCCTATGATGCAAAAATAAAGAAAGGAAATACAGAGTGATATTCTAAGATTTGCATGGAAATTCTATTTTTTCAAATACATGGAATAAATAATAACCTGAAACAATGACCAAATATTAAAACTTTTCAATCTCATCAGTACCTACATGTTTGTCATACACACACACACACATATATATATATAGTGCATTTAAAAATATTTGTTTTTAAAATGTAAAATTACATTTTACTATTTTTCATACATAGTGTTGAGGAGGACTTGGAATAGAAATAAATTGCTGTGTTCTTTGTAGCTACCATTAGTAGAAACTGTGAAATAGTATAGTGCCTATTCCTTGACTAAAGCAATTCTTCCTCTAATACTCTACATTGGAGGAATACTTCAAAGACTAATAAACTGTGGATAAGGATGTTCATTTTTGTATTATCTGTAATAGGAAAAACTGGAAACAACTTAAATCAAAAAATGATTATTTAAATAAATTATGGCTCAGCAATACAATAGCATAACATAGTTGTAGAATGACATAGATCTTTGAATACCAGCATGGAAGTGTGCCTATGATATACTGTTGAGTGAAAAAAGTAAGTACCAGAACCATATAAATAGTGTGAAGCAATATTTGGTTTAAAAAATTCTGTTTATGTATTCATAGAAAATGTCTAGAAGGATAGACATGAAACTATTTATAGTGGTTACCTCTGGGGCATGGAACTGGAATGGATTTTAATATGAATTTCTTTAGTCTACCTTACATGCCTTGCATTGTTGCATGTTAATTACCAATATTATTTAAAGAATAATAATACAGAATAAAGGATCACTAAGTAACTTTTATATATGAAAATTTGATCACCAACATTTAACTTCCTGCTTCTCTCATTATTTATCATACTTACTTAACAAACTTCATGTCTACTTAAATACCCTCCTTGCTCATTCCATACTTATAACCATATAGATCAATATGGCTAGAGAAAAACAGGTAACGATGGGGACTGGCCTCACTTTATGTTCATAAGCACTAACATCAAGTGTGCTCTTTAGTAGTACCAAGAAATCAAAATGCATTTCCTTTAATCCAGTTAATACCCCAGAAAGAATTTTTCCCTCTTTAGATCTTTTAACTCTATTTCCCCAGTTCTCAATACCAGCTAAGAATCTTGTTTCCTATTTGACTGGGGAAAAAGCAATCAGGAAGAAATTTCCAGCAACTGCAACTAATCTATCTGTCCCATGTTCCTTCCATTCTGTTGGATGAATTATAGACTAAGATCAATTATGTTCATACACATTACACTCAATTCTTTCTCATCCACAAGAGGACATAACTTTAGCAACTCTCTTACTGGTACATCGTTATTTATCCATCTCTACTGATTTACTTCCAGTAGCATACTAATGTTCTGTAATCCTTCACATCTTTAAAAAAATAAAATAAAAAGTTCCTCACTCTATGTCCCTTTCTAACAAAACCTCATTTCCCTGCTCTACTTTTATAGCAAATAGTTCAATATTTCATTTCCTTTACTTCTATTTCCCTAACTTCTATTTTCTCTTGAATTCACTGCATTCAGCCTGTTACCCCTACCATCTCACTCATGATTACTCTTATCAGAGTTGGCTATGAATGAGGAATCCTCAGTTATCATCTGACTTGGCCGGTAGTAACATACTCTTGACTTTGCTTCCAGATCATTCTCCTAGTTTCCTAGGAGACAATTTCTTCCCATTACCCTTCATGATATCCTTCTCCATTATCTCATCTTGGTCATATAGAGAACCTTAGGGATTAGTTCTTGGTCCTCTTCTCAGTTTTCAATGACACCCATGGTAATCTCATTTAATACCACTGATTTAAAACCCACTTCCATGTTGATGCCTCCCAGGTATTTAACACCAGCTAAGACCCCTTCTGGAGCTCCATAGTAAACATAATTAACAATTCAGTATTTTGATTTCCCAGTCCTTAAACTCACCATTAAACTTTCTCCTCCTCTATTTTTTTCATTATTTTAATAAACGGCAACTAGGTCTTTCTAAGTAATTAAGCTAAACACTTGTAACATCCCATAGCCAGTCTGTCAGCAAATGGGATTGTCTCTATTTTGAAATATTCTGAAACTGACCATTTCACACTATCTCCACCATGAGCATTTTGGTCCACACTGTTATTACTTACCTGGATTATTGCACTAACTTCCAGCTTATCTTTCTGCTCTTTCTTGCATACTGACTATTCTCAACAAAGTTCAGAGGGTTCTTTAAATATAAGTCAGATCATGTTATTTCTCTGCCTAAAATCTTCTGATGGCTCCCCGTCTTACAGCAAGAGGGGAGGTTTTTACAATGACCTACAGGTCCTACACTATCTGTCTTCCTTTTTATTACTTTTCCGACCTTATCACTTACTATTCCCTCCCTCATTCAGTTCATGACCTGTTGTTTATTGAACACACTAGACAAATTCCCTCCTGAGGTTGGTGCTTTCTTTTTCTTTTCCCTAGAATACTTTCCTACTGCACAGACATTTAAATGCTTATTTTATTTCTTCCAGTGCCAATTTTATCTTATTTCAAATTTGTTCTGATTGACATCTTTTTCGGCAACCTTATTTAACATTATAAAACTGTCCCTCACCCTAGCACTTCCTAATCCTCTTCTCTGCTAATTCTCTAAAACACTTACCACCATTAGAAATACTAGATTTTCATATTTCTATATGAAACATAATCTACAAAAGAAAAATCTCTTATAATGTCAAGACTGTTTCATATATCCTTCTATGCTAAGCATCTGGAACATGCTTGGGAATAGTATATTTTCATTAAATATTTCTTGAATGAATGGATGAATGGGTCAGTTCTATCAGACTCAAGACAAATTTTATGAAATGCATTAAAGGACAAAGTAAGTGATTTGGAAAACCAACCTAAAGAAAAATATAACCCCACTTGCTCAAATAGGCAATAAAATAATCTCAGTTATAAAAAGTCTTAGTCCCCTATTAAAATTGATCATTTAAAGGGGTGACTGGGTGGCTCAGTTGGTTAAGCATCTGCCTTCGGTTCAGGTCATGCTCACAGGGTACTGGAATCGAGCCCCATGTTGGGTTCCCTTCTCAGCAGGGAGTCAGCTTCTCCCTTTGCCTTACACCCCAGTCGTGCTCTCTGTCTCTCTCATTCATAAATAAAATATTTAAAAATATAAAAAATAAATAAAATCAATCACTTAAAGTCCAAAAGCATTAACATTCTCAATGACAAGTAGACTATTTTTATTATTAAAACTAGATATTTTTCTGAGGACTTCATATTTATTTTTAGGTCATTATTTGGTAGTCACAATGTGAATTTGTACAATGATTTATAAATCCAAATATTTCATATAATCAATTTTAACCTAATTTTATATATCATTGGCATAAACACAAAAATTTGTAGAAACACTGATTAAAATCTTTTATAGTAAATTTTCCTATCATCAAACTGTCATACTATAACTTGAAGAGAATAGACTTTTTTCCTTTTTTGTGTGTGTGGTTTAGATATATGATACTACAGAAAACAAAGGGTTCCCTTTGTCAAAATTTTTGTATAGGGGCACCTGGGTGGCTCAGTTGGTTAAGCCTCTGCCTTCAGCTCAGGTCCTGGGATCGAGCCCAGCATCGGGCTCTCTGTTCAGCAGGGAGCCTGCTTCCTCCCTCTCTCTCTCTGCTTGCCTCTCTGCCTGCTTGTGATCTCTGTCAAATAAATAAATAAAATCTTTAAAAAAATTTTTTGTATGACTCTGAAGGTTATATAACTTCCTATCAAAAATCACAAAGAAAACTATTATGTGAGACATAGAGAAATTCAGTATTAACCTATTTAACTGAGTTTAACCCCTGATTTCATAAAAATAAATTTGATAAATAGAATCAGTTTTATTTAAACATCAAATCCTTTTCTCATAAAATATAAATTAATATGCTACAGAATTAGAAGTACATAAAGCACACATAGATATGTTGTTGATTTGTTGGTACTGTTAGGACCTGCTTAGCCTAAGGGCAGCCATAACAAGTTCTATAACCCCTGGTGACTTAGGCCCCTACTCACCGCCCAGTGTTGGGCTTATCGGGACAAAACAGAGTGTGGGCAGTTAACCCCCTGGTGACTTAGGCCCCTACTCACCAGCCAGTGTGGGGCTCATCTGGACAAAACAGGATGTGGGCAGTTACGCTAAGAAACCAAATGTGCATCTTGCTTCAGTTCCTGGAATTTTGGAATTGTATCTTACCCAACCAGGTTATGGGAGGCTGACTTGTGAACTGTGTGTAACCACGAGGGCTATGGAAAATTACTGTGTGACTTGTGCTTGTTGTTTGAAACATATATAAACCCCTAGAGCCTTGCATTCAAGGTCTTTGTTGAAACCTGCTGTGCTGGGCAGATACTTGGACCCCAGCTAGCTGGCAATAAACCTCGCTGTGTGACTTGCATTACCCTGAGTGTCTTCAGTTCTTTTTGGGGAGGTGGTCGACACTGGACCTTATCATTTGGGGGCTCATCCGGGATAAGACCCCTCCTCAAGGAGGACTGATGACCCTGGATACCGAGGTTTAACTAAAAGGACCGAGGAAGGAGGATTGGTCACCTCCGTCTGGAGAACTTTGAAGTTCTCGCCTGGAGGGACTGGAGGTCCCTATCTGGATCTGGTAGAGCTCTGTCTGGAGAACTTAGAAGTTCTCACCTGGAGGGATTGGAGATCCCTATCTGGTTCTGGTAGAGAATTCTCATCTGGATGGAAACAAGGGTTGTGACCCTGGAGGTTCCACATCTGGAAGTCATGGGATATGTCCCCGACACTCAGAAGCCTCAATGGCGTTCTCAGTGGACGTTGTTCGGGTTAAGACCTGGTAAAGATCCTGGATCTGGTGAAATTGGTGTGAATGACTGGATGCCTGAGAGAGTGGTGAGAGTGACCAGCCGGTGAGTGTTAGAAAGTCCTGTGCGAATTTGTTTTGTTGCTGGTATTGTCTGTCTTATTCTTCTTTGCCCTATTCTCTTGTTAATTATGGGACAGGCTCAGGTAACTCCCAAGATCCTCCTTCTGAGCCATTTCTCAGAGATCTGCACCAAGGGACAAAACTATGGCGTGGAAATAAAAAGAGGTAAGTTTGCTACTCTTTGTTCAGCCGAATGGCCAACCTTTAATGTAGGTTGGCCTCCTCAAGGCACCTTTTTCCTAGACATAATCAAGAGGGTCCAGGATGTCATTAATGCACCTGGACTCCAAGAACACCCTGATCAGTACCCCTAAGCAGAGAGTAAGGGGACTCTGACTTTTATCTCTCCATTCCTCCTCACTCATTTCCTGTGTTAATGGTTATAGCTGGAGCCAACTGGGGTTAGTCTAACTCGAGACAGAGACTTTAAGGAATATTCCCAAGTAGCTGCCAAAACTCACCTTTGTTTCGGGGAAATTCCCTGTCTTCTCTGGACGGATATGGACTGCCTAACCCCTCCCCTTTGCTGGCGGAAAAGCATGGTGTCTGCTCCTCTCTTGGGGCTGATAAGCTCTAACCTGGAAATCTTTTCTCTGCCTTCTGGCAGCACTTTGTTTCTTCTGTTTCCCCCTTCTCCCATTTCTGCACTAACTTGGGGGCAGCCTGCATAACTGGCCTCTAGACCATCCTCGGTGCTTCCTGCACCATGGCTCCTTCTCTGTCAAGAAACAAAAAGAGCACCCACTGGACCTAACACACCCCACTCCAGATCTTCCCACCCATGTCTCAGGTTAACATTCAAAGTGGAGTGGGCCCAGGGAGAACATAAATCAGTATTTAAACTAAGTCAAGTTTGTTGGTTTAATTAGGAAGAATATATCTTTTGAGTTAACAGCAGTAAATGTGAAACTTCAATCAAAGTTTACTTAAGGTCAAATAAGCTCATATTATTTGTTAAAATCTGTGTTAGAATCTGTTAAAATCTATTAGCAAAGAGATGACTGAACTGATGGTTAATTGTCTGGCTCAAAGTTAATGGATAATTATTAAAGTAGCTTTCACAGTCTTTGGTAACCTGGAATTTTAAAGTTGTGGTTGGATGACAAATGGTATTAAAATATGAACATCTAGTCTTCACCAAATGGGATAAAATGCTAAAGCATTAATTACTGGAACTAGGTTTGTGCTTTTGACTTCCTACTGCAAAGAAACTAAGAATATTTAAATCTGTTGGTAGACATGCTTTTTGCTTAACTGATTGGTAAAATTGCCATCTAAAGAATCCTGTTGTAACTGTTCACAATTGGTTAATACTTAGCCACCACTAGAGACTGAAGAGTTTCTAAGAGTACAAAATTCTGCTAAGTGTAACTAAGACTGATGGAAATAAGGGAAGCAACCCTGTATGTAGGAAAGTAGGAGATATGTAAGAAAGAGATAAGAAATGGGAAACCAGTAAACCCACTATCTTAAGACTGCATGCTTAAGAATAACTTAAAAAAAAAAAAAAAAGGCTGGTTTTCTGTTTAGAAGGGCGAAGTTTTCTTAGGTTAATTGATTGGCTATTAAAAGAAAAGTAAATGGTTTTCTTTTTGCCTGCCCAGAAAACCCAGTTTCTGAGCTTTGTTTTACCAGGTGTTTGACATCCCTAATTATACTTAGGCATGTGTTTTAAAACTTTCTAAGATTTTAGCAACTGTCCACAAGATTTAAATTGTAAATGAATCTTTTTTGACTGATAAGGCTTTTCCTTGGTATGCTAAGTTACTCAGAAAGTACTGCAAAACCAATGACAAACCTTGGGTTACATTTGGGTAAATGCTGTAACTACTCTTGAGGTTCTATACATTTCCTGAAGTTTTAATGTTTTGATAGGGTCATCACTGGATATTTCTGAGTTTTTGTCATTTATTGCTTTAATTCCCTTATAAAATGAGTTTTATCTTAAAGAAAATTCATATGGGAGATTTTCAGGACAAATACAGGTATTTGAGATGTTAAAAATCCTGGAACTGAAATGGGCAAGAATTTCCAGAAGTAAAAGCTGGATTCAGACTAAACCAGAATTAGTAACATGGGACTAAATGAACTAAAAGATTATAGTGTTGTATCTGTTATTTTAAACATCGCTCTAATGTTTGCTCTTCCAGATTAAGGAAACTTTTTCTTAAGATGTCTGTGACTTACATAAATGTAAAAATATTTATTTGTAAACAAATTAAGGCATTCAACTTTTCTCTCTATCTGAACCTTCTAAGACACAAAAGATCTCAGTAAGTATTCTTTCCTCCATGGCAATCAGTCATTTGAATAAATTCAATAAGAATCTGTTCTCCTTGTAATAGGACACCATTGGAAACATGGGTTACTTTGCAAAGGCTATGACTGGAATGTCATGCATAGACACAGATATGACCCAACAGCTTTAAGGAACTAAAGTTGACTTTATGAAACCTGGAGCCATAAAGCCCTTTGGAACTGTTGGCCTGATACCTTGCTTACACAGTTCCCAGCAACCTCACTAGGTGAGTAAAGAATGTCACTTCCTGGCAGGTGCAGGAACCTCAGGATAATTTGAGGGCCACAGAAAGAGGAATCCACCCCCCCCACCCCGTCCCCCCAGATCAGCAGGTATTGCAGGCATGTCTGATGGCAAGTACGTGGCTTGGCTTCTGGCCTGGAGAGGCTACTAAAAGTTCAACCTAGAGATTACTTATAAGAAGTTCCAGCAAAGCAGATTCTAAAAGATCTATATGATTACTCACTGTTCTTGCTGAGCTTATGTAAATAATTAGGCCAAGTTTGTTAAAACTGGACTTGTTTTTCAAATGAATTAGTCCTGATTTGGCTATCTCTGGAAATGAGGGTTATTTTAGAGAGAAATTTATGTTTTAATAACACACCTTTATGGGTGTTAAATTCTAAATTTGATTGTTTTTAAATGTTTATTTGCCTAAGCTAGAAGAGAAGTTGCACGATAGCTCATTTAGACGATCTTGCTTTTGCCAGTCAGTCAACCCCAGATATAAAAAAGAAACTTCAGAAAATTAAAGGATTTGAAGGGAAGAATCTGATTGGGTTAGTGGGAATAGTGGAAATAGCCGCTGAGGACTGAGTCATGCTTGCGGGGGACGAGAGCTCTCTTACAGACTCTACAGGAAAAGTATATCAGGTGTCAGCAATGAAAGCACAGCTTTGTCAGAGCCACGCCACTTATTTAGGCTTTGATCTCCATGAGGGAGTTTCCTGAGACAGTGGGCTGCTGCAGGCTGTGGATACCCGGGATCATGGAGATGGCCTGACCTCTCTATGAACTGACTATGACCTAAGCTGAGGGCCCTCTATGAGACTGGGCCACCCCCGGACCCTCACTGATATCAACCGGGTGACTAGGTGTACGTCCAGAGATACCAACACCAGACACTTGAACCACACTGGAAGTGACCCTACATTGTGATCCTGACCACTCTTACCGCTCTCAAGTTCTGCAGGATTACTCCCTGGGTCCATTACACCCACATCCGGCCAGCTGACCCACACACCATTCTCAAGGACTTTGTTCCAGAATGGAGAAGCCAACCAGACAAGGACAATCCCCTAAAGCTAAGACTGCGTCGTTCTCACTTACCCCACTAATGTTGCTTATGCTATGTCCTCTTCATGCCAGAACCAATCCCCACAAGCCACTTAACCTAACATGGCAAGCTTTAAGACATCAGAGCTTATATATTCCCTCTCAAAAATTGCCCCACTATATCCGCTTTAACCATTGCCACCCTATTTAGCCTAGGGTTAGCTGGGGCAGGGACTGGTATAGCTTCCCTAACCACACAGCATGCAGGAATGGCCTTCCTACGGGCAGCCATAGACGAGGATTTAGATCGAATAGAAACCTCCATCAGCCACCTTGAAAAATCTCTGATTTCCCTCTCTGAGGTGGTGCTTCAAAATCGTCGGGGCTTAGGTCTACTGTTCTTACAACAAGGAGGACTATGTGTTGCCATGGGTGAAGAATGCTGCTTCTATGTAGACCACACAGGAGTAGTCAAAGAGTCCATGGCCAAAGTAAGGGAAGGACTAGCCAAAAGGAAAAAGAAAAGAGAGGCCCAGGAAAGTTGGTTTGAAGCATGGTTCAATAAGTACCTTTAGTTTATGGGTCCCCTGCTCATCCTTTTACTCATTTTAACTTTTGGACCATGCATCTTAAATAGACTAATAGCATTCATAAAAGATCGAGTCAGCACAGTGCAGCTAATGGTCCTGAGAAAACAATATGAAGAATTACCTGGCCCCGAGGAGATGTATGCCTATCACCTAAATGAGCAAGATTCCTCATTATGAACAAGTAAAGGGGGGAATGTTAGGGCCTGTTTAGCCTAAGGTGACTTAGCCCCTGGTGACTTAGGCCCCTACTCACTGGCCAGTGTCGGGCTCATCGGACAAAACAGGATATGGGCAGTTACGCTAAGAAACCAAATGTGCATCTTGCTTCAGTTCCTGGAATTTTGGAATTGTATCTTACCCAACCAGGTTATGGGAGGCTGACTTGTGAACTGTGTGTAACCATGAGGGCTATGGAAAATTACTGTGTGACTTATGCTTGCTGTTTGAAACATATATAAACCCCTAGAGCCTTGCATTAAAGGTCTTTGTTGAAACGCACTGTGCCAGGCAGATACTTGGACCCCAGCTAGCTGGCAATAATCCTCGCTGTGTGACTTGCATTATCCTGAGTGTCCTCAGTTCTTTTTGGGGAGGTGGTCGACACCAGACCTTATCAGTACATTGAGCATTTTGTATTCATTATTTTTCCTCACATTGGTGTGGCTTTCAAGAAATGGATGGTTGAGGAAATTGTTTTATATGTGAATGTATAATCAATATCATAGTCAGGAAATAATAATCTTTGTAATATTTGTCATTTTATCATAGAGACTGGATTTTTCAACATTCCATTATTTAAATGCATAATTTTTTAGAAAGATTTTATTTATTTAACACACAGAGTACAAGCAGAGGGAGCAGCCGAGAAAGAAGCAGGCTCCCTGCCCAATGTCTGGCTCCATCCCAGGGCCCTGGGATGGTGACCTGATCTGAAGGCAGACACCCAAAAACAGCCACCCAGGTGTCCCTAAATGCACAAATTTCTAAATAACTTCTAAAACAAAAGAAATTTAATATATCAATTTTGAATGGATGTGTATCAAATTTATGTTCACATATATACACACACAATGTATCAATTTATTCTGTATTTAAATAAGATATAAGATCTAAATAAGCAAAATAAGTCAATATAAAAGCTGCTAAAAATAATTTCACAAGCATCTTTTTTATAAACAAATAATGTATATGTCAAATATAATCAGCTGATTAGTATTACAGAGGGTGGAGTGGATAACAGATTTTAAAACTGAGATATTTAGAAAAAAGAGCTACTACCAACCTGTTAACATACAAAAGCAGAAATGAAGACAATTCAAATTATAGCTACCAAACTCTTTTAGTATAGAAACACACCATTACTCCTGGTCATATAAATGCAAGTGAGTACTATGGAAATTGTTTCTCAAAGATGTACCCCTAGGCAGGCCAAAGACCCATTCAAATGTCACTGCTCTACTGATTTCAGTGAGTGGTGGAGGAGTTTCATTTCTAAAGATAATTTTGCCATACAAGTTTTGAAATTATAAAGTAATAGTGTTGCTTTGCTTATGCAAGTTTAAGTCACTTTTAAGGCAATTCCCCCTAAAAAAGGAAGATATAAAAAAATGGTTTGAACAATGATGTTTTAACTGTGATTAAGGATATTAAATTCCATTAAGTTCCCCAACCAAAAATCTCTTGAATTTTCAGAATCATACTTCTTATACACATGTACAGCATCTATATATTTATAGCAACTTCTCTTTTTTAAAACCTAAAACTGATTTTGTAAATCTCCAGGCACTTTAAATGATTTACTATTACCTTTTAGATACCCCAGAAATATTGCAATGTGTCGATAGAAACAATTCTCGAATAAGAGCATTATAAAATAAGTCAGAGGGAATTCACAGGCTCTCTAACATATTTAAAAAATACTGTTGATCCTTGGATTTGAAATTCACTGGTCCATTTATACATAGATATTTTTACTGTACAGTACTATAAACATATTTTCTCTTCCTTAAGATTTTAATAACATTTTCTTTTTCCAAACTTATTTTAAGAATATAGTACATAATAACATATAACATTCAAAATATATGTTAGTCAACTGTTTTAAATGTAAGGCTTCTTGTTGACAATAGGCTATTAGTAGGTAGGTTTGGGGGAGCTGAAACTTTTACACAGAATTTTGACTTTGTGTAAGTTCAGCAACCCTAACTCCGACTTTGTTCAAAGATTAGGTGTATTCTGTTTTCATTTTGATTGCACCTTAAACACTCAGTAATATCTGGACTATCTGAATGACCTGTCCTATAAACAAGAACTGACAAAGGAATTCATTGTTTGAGTTTGTTTTTAAAATCACATTGACACTGCATTGAACTATTTTAATTTGTAGATTAACAAAGAGAATAATGGTGACTCAATATAGAAAAGATCCATTTATCTGAAAAAAAAACACATACTTAAAAAGATATGCACTGTCATATTCATTACAGCACTATCTACTATGGATTAGATATGGAAATGACCTAAGTTTCTATTATTGTATAAATGGCTACAGAAAATCTCTCTCTCAGACACACACACACAGGAATATTATTCACTCATAAAAAAGAATGAAATCTTTCCATTTGTGATAACATGGATGGATCTTGATGGCATTATACTAAGTAAATCAGACAGAGAAAGACAAATACCACATTATTTGATTTATAGGGGAAATTAAAAAATATATTGCCCAGAAAGAACAAACAATTGTACTGTGTGGTATATACTAGCAAAGGTTTTAAAGCACTTTAAATCAGTATGTGACATGACGAACTCAAAAGAACATTCTTAGAGAAACCACATGTTTATTCATATTCCAAGTGCTGATTAAATTTAAACAACATTATAATAAAATTAAACAAAAATAAAAGTGATTAATTCACAATGGGGGACTCCTGAGAATGTCTTTTTGAAATGAATCTCTACATGACTTAAGAAACCACATCATGCACCATTACAAATTAACCTTACAGTGACACCATCCAGTAAGTTAATCACTAACACCACTTGTCCAGTGGGCACTGAAATGTGGTTAATCTGCGTAAGGATGTGCTTTAAGTATAGATAATAACCCACAATTTTGGGATGCTTGGGTGGTTTAGTTGTTTAAATGTCTGCCTTTGGCTTGGGTCATGATCCCAGGGTCCTGGGATTGAGCCCCATATCTGGCTCCTTGCTCAGCAGGGAGCCTGCTTCTCCCTCTGCTTGCTGTTCCCCCTGCTTGTTCTCTCTCTCTCTGACAAATAAATAAATAAAATCTTTAAAAAATATATTTTAAAAATCCCACAATTTAATGACTTAGTTAAAAAATGTAAATATCACATGATCTCCCTGATATGAGGAAGTGGAGATGCAATGGGGGTGGGGTTAAGGTGGTAGGAAAAGAAAAAATGAAACAAGATGGGATCGGCAGGGAGACAAACCAAAAGAGACTCTTAATGTCATAAAACAAACTGAGGGGGGTGGGGGGGAGAGGGGTTGGGAGAGGGGTTGGGAGAGGGTGGTGGGGTTACATTATATGTTTAAATAAAAAAAAAGCTTAAATAAAATTAAAAAAAATGTAAATATTTATAAATAAGTACACACTTACTTGATAAGCATTTAGTAATGTATACAATTGTTGAATCATTGTATTTTATACCTGAAACTAACATTGCATGTTAATTATATTTCAATTAAAAAAAGAAAATTATACTTTAAAGATCTATAAAAAACTCAGAAGATTTGAATACTTTTCCAAAGAAGACATACAGATCACCAATAGACACATGAAAAGATATTCAACATCACTTATCATCAAGGAAATGCAAATCAAAACCACAGTGAGATATTATCTCACACCTGTCAGAGTGGCTATCAAAAAGACAAGAAATAACAAATGTTGGAGAGGTAGAGAAAGTGAAGTCTTGTACATTATTAGTAGGAATGTAAATTAGTGCAGTTAATGGAAAACAGTGTGGAGATTCCTCAAAAAATTAAAGATACACTAACCATATGATATGGCTCTTCCACTCTGAATATTTATCTGAAGAAAACAAAACACTAATTCAAAAAGACACATGCAACCCTAGGTTTATTGCTACATCATAATAACCAAGATATGGAAACAACCTAAGTGTTCATCAATGGACAAATGGATAAAAATGAAATAATTCTTAGCCATAGAAGAGAAGAAAATCTTGCCAATTGTAACAACATGGATGAACCTAAAGGGTATTATGCTAAGGGAAATAAGTCAGACAGATAAAAACAAACATCTGTTCATTTATATGTGGAATCTAAAAAACAAAACAAATGACCAAACCAAACTCATAGATACAGAGAACAGACTGGTGGATATGAGAGGGAAAGGGGTAGAGGACTGGATGAAAAGGGTAAAGGGATCAATTGTACTGTGACAGATGGTAACTAGACTTATTGTTGTGATATATTTTTTGTTTTGTTTTGTTTTTAAATATTGTATTTATTTGAGAGACAGAGATTGAGAGAGAGCATGAGCAGGGAGAGAGTGAAGAGAGAGGGAGAAGCAGACTCCCCAATGTTCAGAGAGCCTGACTCCGAACTTGATCCTATGACCCAGGGATCAAGCTCTGAGCCTAAGGCAGACACTTAACCCACTGAGCCACCCAGGTGCCCTGTTGTGATACTTTGTATGCAGTGCATGTAAATATTGAATGATGTTGTATAGCTGAAACTAATATGTTATAAACCAAGTTTACCTTGATAAATGAGAATGTAAATTTTATTAAAATGGTACACTAATTCCATATTGGAGTGATAATATCTTAGAAACTCCAGATAAATAAAATAGATTAATAAATTTAATTTTACTATTTCTTTTCACTTTTTTAGTGTGGCCTCTAGAGGGGCACCTGGGTAGCTCAGTGGGTTCAGTGTTTGCCTTCAGTTCAGGTCATGGTCCCAGGGTCCTGGGATGGAGCCTCAGGTCGGGCTTTCTGCTCAGCAAGGAATCTGACTTTCTCTCTCCCTCTGATCCTTCACCTGCTTGTGCATGCTCTCATTCTCTCAAATAAATAAAATCTTTAGAAATAAATAATGTGGCTTCTAGAAAACTTAACATTTCATATATGGCCTGAATTTTATTTCTATTGGGCAGTGCCATATTACAAGATTATTTGCTATCTCTGTACCATGTGCACACATACTCTGCATAAAGTAAACCTCCAGGTCATCTTGAACTAAAAATCATACTTTTTAAAAAAAATATCTCTGTGTTTTTGCAGATAATTTTTTGATTGCCCCTCATATGTCTCTTTTCCTGAAGAATCCCTACTAATAATTCATTACTTAGGTAAAAGGTTAATACTCCTGTGAAACCCTTGGATTTTTCCAAGTTAGATTTTCCCTCTTCTGAGCACTTCTAGCCCCTGTGCATTTCTGTACTGTAGCACCTATCACATATTCCAACTCTTTTCTACATGATTATTTCCCTGTGAGATCTTGAGGCTGAGGATATTGTTTTAATTAGCTTTTCACTCACTGTCTTTACCCTACTATCTAGTAAATGTTCAGTATGTACACAGTGAATATTCAGTAAATATTTGCTGAATGATTTAATGAATGAACAAAGACTGAACATCTATAGTTACAACTGAAAGTACACACTTTATTTATAAGTCAGATGGCAACTGAGTTATCTTTGCCCACAAATCTATGAAAGGCAGGCTAAACTCGAGGAAGCTTAAAAGCCTCTTCAAATGAGGTTATGAATCTATCACTTACATTTCTGAGATTCTGCTTTGTTTAATTTATCTCACCTATAGATTGCTTCTCTTTTCTAGGGATGCTCTTTCTATCCCTCACTTTATCCACCCATATGTGGAATTAGGCCATTCCTAAATTTCCAAACACAAAATATCATACAAAGCACTTGTGTTTGTAATAGATCTTATTTAGGGCTTGCTTTGGTGAAAGGAGTTTAGATTACAAAATGGAAACAACTTTGAAAGAAATATAAGATACAAGCACTTAAAATTTTTTCCCCACAGTACTCTAACACTAGAATATTTTTCATCTTTTCATCCCATAGAGTCCCTGTCACACAGCTCCTCCTCCTCCTCTTCCCCCTCCCCTCTCCCCCTCATCCCCTTTCCCCTCCTCCTCCTGTTTTTTTGGCTTTTCCTGTTGTTTTCTCCTAAAACTCTTTTCCTCTCCCTTTCACTCTTAAAAGTCCAGGGGGTCCCTCCTTATACTTTATTAGATATTTACTTATTTCTGCAGGTCTTACTTTCAGATTATGTTTTCTGTACCTATCAAGATAATCAGAAGAATTAAAGGTCTTTTAATTACTGATAATTATCATTTATCATGGGCATTTGTGTCAGAAAATATCAAGTTCTGTACTCAACAATACATGAAGCATATGAGGACAAATATGTTACTTTTTATTGGATCTAAAACCATTGAGATATATACAATAATGTGAAAACAAACATCTAGAAAAATACTGAACATTTTTATGTCATTTTCCTGGATCTTAAACCTAAACTGGTATATTCAATTTAATATATTTTATAAGATAAATATAAATCACCACAGATTGAGATTTTTATATTAGTCTCCAATGTATTTAAAGTTTTTTACCAACTGCCAGATGTATTAGAAATAGTAAGCAAATTCTGATAAGTAAATCAATAACAGGGTAAAATAGTAGGTATTTTTACTAAGTAATCAGCATAAAAATTCCAGGACCACAATACCTAAATAAGTCTGCAGGTTCACTGTAAAATAATCAAGAGCCTAAAACAACAACAACAACAACCTTTTGATTAAGTTCACTTATTGTTAACTAGAGATTTAGAACAAATAAATTTATACAGAGCAAATTCAAAATTATCTATTTCCAAGTAATTGTGGTCTGAAAAATAGCACATTTTTAAATAGTAATTTGTTCTCCCATTTCAAACATTCTGTTCAGCATTGGCATCAGCTCAATTTTATTTTAAGGTATGTGCTTCACTAATGCCATCCAGTAGTGATGTGGTCTAAACTAAGTCAAAAGCAGTAACCAAAGTATTTAGGAGGGAAAAAAAAAATGTTCAAGATATATTTAAAATATAGTATCAGTAAGGTATCAAAATAAATTGGGTGTGGTAGTTGAAGGAGTAATATAGGATGGATCTCATTTTATTCAGGTGCATGCAAATAAAAGACCCAGTGATGATAGCTATGAGAAACAGGAAGCTAGAGATTCTTCTTGGTAATCACTAATCTATGCAAAAATTAGCAACTGAGAGATGAAAATTAAAAAAAAAATACTTCAAGAAAAGAATGTGAAATAAGAATTGATCTGCTAGACTGCAGAAAGAATGAAGAAATAAAATTCCATAATGTTTCTTATAATTAAAGAAGTGCATGTTAAATTTTTATACCTACATTTATTTAACCTGACAGAAAACAGGAGTCTTCCGGTCAGAGTACAGACTATTTATCCTCACAGCAAATTTAGCCTTAATTTCTTATGTTCTAATTTCCAATGGGGCAACTCAGTGAGGGCCCTATGTACCCTGCATGTACAGAGTTTATATTTCAGGAGATCACCCCAGAAATCATAAATCTTGGAATGTATAGAGGACAGCTGGCATTTACCCCTCATTCTCTCTGGACAGAAAGTGAACTTTGGTTTGGAATGTAAAGGCACCCTATCTGGGAAAAGGAAGTAAAGGTCTCTAGATATCTTTTCACTTAGAATGTAAATAAATAACTCCAGGAGAGCTGTCTCTTAATCTCTCTGGATAACTTATAGGGGAGAAAAATAAAAACAAAAACAAAACAACAAAAACTTTTGTTATCCTCTTAGTGTCTCTGTCTGGGCCTGAGAATTAAGTTGACATAAAATAAATTAACAGAAGAAAAACAAGGAAGTTTTATTTTTATATGTACATGAGAACCTTCACAGGAAAATAAAGACCCCCAGAGTGGTTAGGTATAAGTGGTTATATGAACATATAAGTAGTATTTGTGGAAAAGTAAAATATACTGGGAAACTAAAGGAAGGTAATGATTATTTTAACAAATTTCATTTGTTCAGAATCTTCTTGGCCTAAACTCTTCTTCTTTGATGGTAAGAATGTTCTTTTCCACCAGGTGCCTTTATCTCAAAATAGTTAATATACCAAATTGGTTTATTCCGGGGTGATATGTTCTGAACTTTATTCTGTCTTCAACTTTCCAAGTTTGTTTTCCATTCTAGTATCTTTTAAACAAGGGGCCAGCAATCTTTGCTCCAAAAGCTGTTAGGGTGCAGAAACATGAAAATATTCCTGAAGTATTATTTCCTGTCCATGCTGTGGTAATATGGGTCCTATGTTAGGATATACAGTTTATGGATCCCGTTGTTCAAGTAGAGGCAGGTAGATGTTACCAGAATCAAAGAGACTGACAAGGTGTAAGGTTAGGGAGTTAGATTGGTTAGCTCCACGAACTCTGTAATATCTTACAAGTCATAATCAAAGTGCTTCAAAGTCTTTAAAGTAAGTATTGGAATGCCCCAGTGTAAAGGGGAAAGCATTCTAGAGAATGAGTCATATCTAATCTGGGGCATTGGAATGCCCCAGTGTAAAGGGGAAAGCATATCTAGAGGCACGAGTCAAAAAGGAAGAAGGCATTTTATAACCACAAGAAGTAATAGTTGAAAGCCAGAAGAATTTGTAGTCCCCCTAAATTCCCCCACTTTTAAATCAATTTCACTGGAAAATAAATGGCCTTTCTCTATGAGGAGAACTGGGTTTAAGTTAAACCATAAATGGGCTGCATGTGTTCTGTGACTGGGCTGAGTAAATGTTTACTACAGAACCAGCATACCAGTGACTTGCAGGGGAAAAGAAGAAAATGTTTAGGCCAAAGTCAAAGGGGATAAACAGAAAAACTTCTGTTTTCTGTATTCTACTACAGTTCACTTCTGAAACTAGATATGTGGGTTTTTCCACATCAAGCAATTCTCTAATTCTCAGTGGCCATGAACTGGGCATCCTCAATTTTGACACCACCTACTTGGAATTAGCAAAGATCACATAGGTTAAAGGCTCAATACCACAAGACTGCACATCCTCCCACACTTCAGATGTCAATCCCAAGTCCCACGTTCCCAACTGCATTTCTGATTAACCAGTTCTAAATTGGGGGTGTAGGGCTCAAGGGCATGCCACCTCATAATGGACCACTTTGGCATATTATTTTAAATAAAAGCTACTAAGAAATAGCCAATGCTCTGTCCCCTGGAAGTAGGAAGTAAGAGTGGCAAAAAATACTCTTAAGAAATTATACTTAGGAATAATTTAGGATATTCAAAGGGTTTTAAAACCTCTGAGCAGAAACCTGGACAAAGACTGAACTATATCCATTTCTTTTTTTTTTTTTTTAAGATTTTATTTATTTATTTGTTATAGAGAGAGAGAGCGAACACAGGCAGACAGAGTGGTAGGCAGAGGCAGAGGGAGAAGGCTCCCTGCCGAGCAAGGAGCCCGATGTGGGACTCGATCCCAGGACGACGGGATCATGACCTGAGCTGAAGGCAGCTGCTTAACCAACTGAGCCACCCAGGCGTCCCACCATTTCTTATTTTATCATAATTTACAGTAGAGAATGTCGCAAGCAATTAGATGTGGAATTTGAATGGGCAATGAATTAGTCTATTTTCCTTGAAGAGACTAAGGACTTGAGATAAAATATTCCTATAATATTCAGTCTCTTCAAGGAAAATAATAAAAAAAGGCTCTTTAAATAATAATAATAAAAATAAAATCACATTCTGAAATAAACAGAACATTTGAGTTAATGTTTGTTAAGTAGTCACTTGTAATAGCCTATTATCTCTTCAACATAAAAATTCATGTGTAATTAAGTTCCAGTTTTATTATTCACAAAAGATAAAAGAATAGCACAAGTTTAGTTTGAAGACAATGTTAGAAACAGCCCCACACAGTGCATCTGTCTGTAGCAAACTGAGCATGAGGAAAATTCTGAGGGAGGACCACCCTGCATGGCGGGCACCTGGAGTAAGGAGCAGAGAGAGAGGCTTCTCTCCCATCAGGCTTGTTTCTCAGCCTTAAACAGATACTAACACAAAACAAACTAGAGAGAAACCATTTCCATTTATCCCTTCTTCCTAACATATCTTCACTTACTTTTTCTTCTCTCATTTTTTCCTTACTCACTCTTCACCCTTTTTTCTTTCTTCAATCATCACCTTTCTACCTGTTCCCTTTCTTTTCTTCAGTTCCTATGTCCTTTGCATTTCTCCTCTTCCTTTTCTTCCTTTTCCTCTCCAAGTCCCCTCCTTTCTAAGACACCGCTGGCCACTTCCCACAAAAAAGGAAGCCAGTATTCTAGTTTTTGATGAGTCTTCTGTTCTAGTGAGTGCCCCTTAGAGGTTCTCCACATTCTGATTTTTAAAAACAGCATTTCCAGTAACTGCTGATAGGCTTTAATTCATGGGACTCTACCCTCAGATATTAGACAGTACTTGGAAACTATACTATTATGACCTACTTTATGACTTTTTACTGAGCTTCTGAAGAGAATCCAGTGCAAGTGACTGTATTAGAAAATGAATACTGGTAGCTGCATTTTACTAAGCATGTAAGGACCTTGAAAGTTCTAAGTCTTCTAGAGTACTTATCTGTAATTCTTATATTAGTAATACTTTTTTTTTTTTTTAAAGATTTTATTTATGTATTTATTTGTTAGAGAGAGAGAGAGCGCACGAGCACAGGCAGGCAGAGGCAGAGGGAGAAGCAGGCTCCCCGCCAAGCAAGGAGCCCCGTATAGGACTCTATCCCAGGACGCTGGGATCATGACCTGAGCCGAAGGCAGCTGCTCAACCAACTGAGCCACCCTTTTGACAACTTAATTTCTGATAACAATGTGCATCTTTGAAACACTTTATTTTTCATTAATATTCTTACCTATACTTTAACCCTGTTAAAAAGAAACAACAGAAGAGCCTGGATGGCACAGTTGGCTAAGCGTCTAACTCTTAGTTTTGGCTTTGGTCATGATCTCAGGGTCATGGGATTGAGCCTCACATAGGGCTCCACACATAGCATGTTTTCTGCTTGAGGATTCTCTCTCTCCACCTCTCTCTGCTCCCCCTGGGCTAGCACTCTAAATAAATAAATAAAATAGAAAGAGAGAGAGAGAGAGAGAGAGGGAAGAAGGGAGAAAGGAAGAAAGAAAGAACAGATCCCCAGTGGAGTCACTTTCACTAAGCCACACTGAGACCAGGAAACTAAAGGGACACCATTTTTTTTTTTTCTCTCCTTCTCCTACTTCTATTTTTGTTAGGACCTCCACCTCCACCTCACACACATGCTTTATAGAACACATAATGTATATTTTCCTTTTAAAGATCAAAGTGTTAAAGATTTCTTTGGAGTCTTCAAGCACAATAGATAACATTTAAGGTGTGATTGGTCTGGGTCATCCTGACCATTTTCTAAGACCACTGACTCACCAAGACCCTTGGTTCCAGGGGATAAGTGATTTACAAAGCACACCTAAATACTCATCTTTGTTCCCGGATGTCTGAGAAGACAAGTACGCTGGACCACCATCCTCAATAAAAACCCCAGTCCTCATGCAAAGGGGAGACTCACCCTCCTTTCCTTTCCAAGTCTCCTGGATACTACCTATATTTGTGGTGTCTTCAGTAAAGTCTGCTTTCACCTCCTCTCAGCTCACATTTGATTTCTAACCTGCCTGAAGCCTAAGACTCTCTTGGCTGGTATGGGATCTTCCTCTGGGTCCTTGGACCCACCAACACTGCATCAGTAAGACCTCCCTAGCCTTTTTCCCTAAGGGGAGATGATCTCCTCTAAAACAATCCTTTCTTTTCTTTTGCTAATAATCTCCTTGCCCCAGCATACTTCTGCCTATAAGATCCTTCCACTTCATACAAATCCTAGGAGATCCTTTCTACTTGATAGATGAGAAGCTGCCCCATTAATCACTGAATAAAGCTAAATAGATCTTTCCATTTACTCAGCTGAATTTTGTTTTTTAACAAGCCATATTGCCAAATAGTTAGCTATACATTTCCTCAGTTTTTTTCAGAATTAGAGTGATCAGAACAGAACTATAATAGTCATGGAAACATAAAACAACCCAAAATGTACATTGACATGTAATAGACATTCAGTGATGTTCCTCAAAAATCTTGTGGAGAATTAAAAATTCATTTTTGTATTCTATTGGTAAAAACAAGTCTTAGGGGCACCTGGGTGGCTCAGTGGGTTGGGTTTCTGCCTTCGGTTCAGGTCATGGTCTCATGTCCTGGGATCAAGCCCCACATCGGGATCTCTGCTCAGCAGGGAGCCTGCTTCCCCCCTCTCTTTTTGCCTGTCTTTCTGCCTACTTGTGATCTCTGTCATATAAATAAATAAATGAATCTTAAAAAACAAAACAAAACAAAAAACAAGTCTTATAATGTTTACTTAAAAAAAAAGACCTCAAGAATTCACTTAAATAAAATTTCACTCTATTTGGGGTTTTAAATTTTAGTTATTAAAATTTGGCATATGTTTTGTTCTATTCTTGTATATTTGGTTATTATTTTTAGAATTTCCTTATTTAACCTAATCAAGACTAGGATGTCCCCAATCTTTCATTATAAAAACAGAACATCTGAAATTAGAGGGATAAAAACAAGTTTGGCAAAGTATTTTAACTTCTTTAGGGTCATTTCAGTTCAAGTTTTGGGCAAAGATTCAGGCCAGTTCTTATTTTATCCGAACTAGTGCATCCCTAATCATAATGCTAGCAACCAGCTGTGTTGATTCATTTGTATCTAGTACATGCTTTTATTGTGCTAGAGAGGAAAAGAACTTCATTTCATTCTGTGCTCAGACAAGGGTATTTTTCATCAAAAACAACATAATACCATCTCTGATTTTTGCCACATTCCATATGATAGTTGTGAATGATCACAGAAAAATATGTCTTAAGCTTCCCTATGACTAATTTAAATAAACATTTTGTCTTTCTTGGGTATGAAAATAAAAGTATTTAAGTATTTAAGGTTTACAGTATAGTAATTTATAATATAGAATGTTATAATAATTTATAACACAGACTCTATATTAAGTTACTAGTTAATGGAATATGCTCAAAGATGCCCCAAACCACACTCAATGTTGATATGAAGTTGTCTGTCCTGTTATTTTTATGTAGGTACATTCAAGAAAAGGTATTATAAACATGAATGACAGTGGTGCTACAGATTATATTTATTCACTTATTTAAATGCTTACAACCTTCAGCATTAGTTTAGTATCTGTTTCTATATTATTATAGAGGGAAGTCACTTTCAAATTCACTTCAAAAATAAATTCAGCAGATTTTGATTCATTTAAAAATAAGACATATAGCAAGCCTAATAACTGACAATATACTGAAATATTTTATCTTAATATGTTAAAATATCATTTTTTAAAATGTTTGACAATGGGCAAGTTACCTGCTCCATTAGGTGCTCCATATTAACTATCATGTGTAATCTTAGTTCTAACTAAATTCTAATTGAATGCAATAAAATCAATTATATTGTACTTTTCAGGTGCTCCAAGATTAAAAATTAGGTAATTTTATTTCTATTTTTAGAAATAAAAATAAATGCAAATGTATTTATACATATAGGATTCTCATGCTCTGACCTACATAATCTGGAAAACCTATGAAATTAGAATGTACAATTTGTAGCTTAAGTCTTCTATATTGTATTTGTAACAAAAGTCATTTTAAATACTTTGATATGTAGGACTATACTGAACAAAATATTCCAGTGTTCCTCTAGAACTGATTTGTTTGAATGTATTTCTGAAACATCAGAGAACCTAAATTTCCATTATGCTTTTTATAATAAAAGCATGGGAGTCTGATTGATAAGGAAAGGGTACATATTGTAATAATATACAGTACAGTCTTTTAAAACCAAAAGAGCAGGTTTTTGGAGCACCTGGGTGGCTCAGTGGGTTAAAGCCTCTGCCTTGGGCTCAGGTCATGATCCCAGGACCCTGGGATGGAACCCAGCATGTGGCTCTCTGCTCAGCAAGGAGACTGCTTCCCTTCCTCTCTCTCTGCCTGCCTCTCTGACTAATTATGATCTCTGTTGTCAAATAAATAAATAAAATCTTTAAAAAAATAGCAGTTTTTATATGTGATAGGAACTCAAAATCTGAGAACATAAAATAATGGAGAAAAACAATATATCCTGTTACTGAACAGTCTCGACCTATGCTTCCATAAAATTACTTGTCTCGTTTCAAATGATCACTTATTAAATAAATTAATTTTAAGAAAAACATTTTGTCAATGCTTCTACCAAGCCCCCTTTCCTCATTTCTTCAAGTTTCTGCCCTAGGAACTTGTGGTCAGTAAAGGGCAATTCCAGTAGGTGGAGTAATAGTAAAGCAAATACTCTATGTGACACTAGCTTTCTGCTTCTATTGTCATTTTGGGTGCAGAAATTAGCATACATCAGGTTAATACAGAAGATGAGGTAAATGTAGAAATAAAAAGCATAAGTATAGATAAATGCATTGCTTTACAGAGGAAATGTATTCCTGTGAAAACAAAACTTACTTCCTTTGGTTTTCAAATTTCTCTGTATTTTTTCTTTTCACTTTTAAAACTTTCCTAGAGAACTTGAATTTAATACAAAAGTCTGAGAGACTAGCTTATATTAGCAGCACCAAATGTGACAGAGCGCTCCTGAGTAGTGTGTTGAGGGAAAGTGGAGAGGACAGACTCAGGCAAATTCAATGTTGATATTCTGATTGTTGGAGATTTTAGAGAGAATTTTCCAATAACGTCATGGCCTTGCTAACCCACACTCATCTAGCCTGGTCAGAACCTTCACTGAACCTTCACTGACCTGAGCAGAAGCATGACAGAGAGATCTCTGCCAAGTAGATCAGCTCGTACTCTGATAGGAAGGGATGCTTTCAAGGCATCTAACACTATGTCTCCTGGGGATTACATAGAGCTTTCACCAGCAAAAGTTTACCAAATCTACCTGTGAAGGAAGATGAATATTAATTTATTCTATCCTCATATTTATATCTATCATCTATCCATATTTATATCTATAACCTACCTCTCCATATCTAGAATTAAAATGTTTGTACTTCATAACCATCTTTTTTGATTCACAAGAGAAATCTCCCTTCCTCCTAGGCTCTAGTCAGAAAATCCTGTAAAGAGCTTCACTTGAACAAGTACGAATATGCTTGGTGTCCCAAGGAACACCCTAGTATTGCTCCTAAAATAGACAGCAATTTATAGACATCCCTTCTGAGTGCTATCTTTTGTGGATTAATTTAGAAATTACTCCAGAATACTCGGATATTCTAGTTGAGAAGTATGAAGATCTGAAGGCTAGCTTATTTTAATGTTTTCCCTTTGGCTTCTCACATAGAGTATGTTAGCCCATGTCTTAAAATCTATATGACATACACTATTGCAGTAATATACAGGAATAGAGAATCCTCAATATTTTCTTATTCCCAAATACAACAAGAATCAATTTAAAAAAAGGGGGGGACACATGGATGGTTCAGTTAAGCATCTGACTTTGGCTAAGCTCATGATCCCAGCATCCTCAACAGGAAGCCTGCTTCTCCCTGACCAGCTCCTCCCTGTTATGTCCTGCTCTCTGTCTGTCTCTCTGTGTCAAATAAATAAATAAGGGACACCTGGGTGGCTCAGTGGGTTAAGCCGCTGCCTTCGGCTCGGGTCATGATCCCAGCGTCCTGGGATCGAGTCCCACATCGGGCTCTCTGCTCGGCAGGGAGCCTGCTTCTCCCCTCCCCTCTCTGCCTGCCTCTCTGCCTACTTGTGTGATCTCTGTCTATCAAATAAATAAATAAAATCTTAAAAAAAAACAAATAAATAAAATCTTAAAAAAAGAAATTGAAACAACACACATTCCCTTAGTCTAAAATTTGTTTCCTTGTTTTGTATCTAGCCTGTGTTTTATCAGCTGGATAAATATAGTTACTATTTTATCAAATATGCATGAATGTGAAAATATTAATATAAGCCATGAATTCCATATTTTATATAACTTCCTATTAACCATTTCTCTTTAAGATGTTTAACATTATAATTATGTATCATAATTTTTAAAAAATTTTTAAAAATTTTTAAAAATGACTATAACTACTAAAGTTATTAAAAATAAAATATTTAAATTCATCTTCTCACTTATATTTTATTTATCTTTCTATATTTAGTCTAATTAAGAACCAAATATATAGAATGTGATATGTACACTTTTACATTCTAAGTTTACCTCAGTAAGAATCACTAAGTAATTGAGCATAGATTCCAATATCTGAAAGCACCTCACAATGGCAATTTTCGTTAGCATAATTGAATAGCACAGAAGTTAATAAAAATATTTTAAAATATAAACAAAAGTGAATCTTTAATCAAGACTAATCTTGATTCTTTTTACAAATTTTAAATAGAGGGAAAAATTAATGCTCTTATGTAAATATTTCCTACTATATAATCAACTCAAATTTTGGTAATTTCTTTGTCCATATAATTCCATATCTCATAAGTAGATAACCAACTTTTAACAGCGGAGCTACAGAATCCCTGAGGACACATTGACATTTTTTCCTCATTTTGAGGGGATGACAATTTAATGAGTTACTACTAGAAAGATAAAAGTATTTTATCAGGGAACAGTCAATAAATTAAGTGAAATACATTTTATTAGAATATGTTATATTGGTAGAAGGGAAACTCCCTTTCTCTGATCTCACAGTTTCATGTGGAAACACTTGGGTTAGAATATCCTTCCTTACTTATATTTTATTTCTTTCTTGAATGGTTATCTGACTGGTGGGTTAAACAACAACAACAAAACTGTCATTCACTGCTTTAAAATTCTTGACTTTGTAGAATTAAAGCATTGAAAGTTTCAATTTCTGGACATATAATTTTGTGTTTTGATTTTGGTTTTTTTTCCCCCACCTCATCCTTTAAGACACAGAAGTCTTGAAAACTCAAACTGCTTTGTAGATACAACATTTTCCTGGGATGGGAGGTTCCAAGTCATTTATAAGTACAGGAAAAGGGGGTAGTGTGGGAAAAGGAAAGAGTAATAGCCAATCCACTTTAGATATAAATCTAAAGGGATTTTCAAGACATTTGTAATAAAAAAATTATATCCACCTGGCTGTCTCTTGTGTCTTATTTTTTAATTTGTTTCTATTTTAGGAGAAAAAATAAAGTGCTATATATTGACAACCATAATCCCAAGATATGTTTAAGACATTCTAGTGAAACTCCCTGTTGACTATAGTTCTGTGTTAAATACAGCATCAATTTTAAAATACCTTTTAGCTTACCTGAAAAGAAGAGACCATATCAAATCAATTTTATATATTATCATAGTATTTTATGTAATTAGTAGTATCTTCTAAAATTATTTGTAGCCAAGAGATAGGAAAAACATAACAATGCAATCTGCTGAGGATGTGATCATTTTTTCTCTGATAAATTTTAAGGCCTTCATATTAGGCCCTTATAACATTAACATAATGTGTTAGATCTTTCCTAAGAAGTTTTAGAGTCTAGATCGTGAAATCAACATTATTATAATGAAGTAGGAACTATTTAAATAGAAGAGTTAATACATATTGTCTTGAAGCTTCTTACACATGAAACTTCAGTTTACTAAAACACATTAATGAAAGCATAGATAAGATTATTTAAGACTATATCAACTGGCAATAAATTAGAATGAACACAATTAAAAGCACATTTTTAAATAATTAGATCAAAGTTCTATAATGTGGTTATTCATTCCAAATGAATAGAGCATATAGAATATCATATAACCTCTTTTTGAGAAAAATATGTAGTTCCTATTAATTTTATAATTTCCATTTAAAGACAGCATCACCAGTCTTAAATTTGAGGTAAAAGTTAAAACAGGAAAAATAATTTAGTCATATAAACCTATTTATATACTATTTATGTATAGATATGTAAGCAAAAAACCCAGGAGAATCAACTCAACAACAAGGTTAAAAAAGAAAAAGAAAAACCAAAACCTATAAATCTATATGCAGGCTATTGTCCAAGGACAGAAAGCAGACTTTTTCCACAAAAATGTAAGAGATTAATGGATTTTTAGATAGGAATGAATTTTTAGAGACTCATCTCCTAGTCTCTCTGACATATGGACACACACTTGTACAACTTTGAAAGCATAACATGATTTAAAGTAGAATGCTGTGTATGGCACACTGTGCCTTGAAAATGATGTTTCCAGTCTGAATGTAATATTAGCACAAAGAAAGTACATTCCAGAGAAGGAAAAAAATCATTATGTAGTAAGTTCCATCTTATCTAGATGGCAAAAGAGGTCATGTCAGTCATGAAGGACAATTCCAAACTATCACAGCTGAGCAAAATTCCATTATAAATCATCTCAATATAACATCTCAATATACATAGATTCAATTTTACAAAGTCATCAAATCATGACCTCATTTTGATAGTGATATATAATGTAACTGTGGATCTGGTTTCACTACTAACTAGTTGTTCAATCATGGATTGACACTTCCCCTTTCTGAATATTATTCTCTCCATCTATGAAATACAAGGATTAGAATAGGTGATCTCTAAGGCCCTTGTAAAGTGAATATTCTGTGTTTGTTTCCCTAAAATCATAGAATATAACAAGAATGCTATTCTTGATTCTCAGTGTCAGCACTCTTGAATGAGATTATGTTGCATTTTAAATGATGAATAAAAGAATTTCAGTTAAGCTAAGTGCATCAATTCCCTAGAATGGCGAATGAATTCTTCTGCCCAGGGATGAGAGGAGTCACTCATCATTAATTTATTATAAAGGCAATGTTTCTTGATGTATGGGAGCCTTCAAATTTAGTTCTACATGATGATTAGTTCTTTAATAAATATATGATTAGTTCTATTAATAAATATATATTATTATATATATAGAATATACAGAATAGAATAGAACTATATATAGTTCTATTAATAAATATATATTATATATATATACACATGTATATATTGTGTATATACACACATACACACACAAAATAAGGAGTCTAACAAGTCTAACATTCCAGATAATTGTAATTGAATAATCATCTCAAATCACTGAGTGTATTAACTTATAAAAGTAAGTTTTATGCTCATGAAATAGACTATTGCAGGTTTTTCCAATCTCATCATTATTCACATTTTGGTCTAGATCACTTTAGTGTGGGGTGATTTATTGTATATTACAGAATGTTTAGCTGTAGCAATATCTTTAGCTTCTAGATTTTAGTATTAACCTCTCTCAATAGGTTTCAACAACAACAACAAAAAGCATCTTCTGGGGACTCATGTCTTCTAGAGGAGAAAATGTCGCCTATTGAGAACCACTGGCCTACCACAATGCTATCTATGTGTGTATGCTATCAATAAAGCTCTAATAGTTCTCCAAAAAAGCTCTCATCTTAATGATCCAGGATAAATTGCTTCATTCAGGTTTAGACGTTAATTACATTTAATGTTGACTTCTAGTAGGGTAAACGTTATGAAACAATGACTCTTTTAGCTTAGTTTCTCTTAAAACTTAAAATTATAACAAATCTATTTAAAAACACAAAGTTCACAATACCCAGAATATGGAAACAATCTGTCCTCTGGCAGATGAATGGAAAAGGAAAATGTGGCATACATATATAATGGGGTATTATTCAGCCAACAAAGAAGGAAATCCTGCCATTTGCAACAACAAACAGAGTCAGAGAAAACAGATACTATATGGTATCACTTATATGTCCATTAAAAAAAAAAAGATGATTTAATGGAATTGTTGCTAGGGTGAGAGGACAAGGGGATAAGGAGATATGCATTTAAGAGTGTAATCTTTCAGTTATTGAGTTAGGAAGATCTAATATATAGCAAAGTAACTATAAATAGGGTATTGTGCACTTGAAAGTCACTGAGAGTAAATATTAAGCATTTTCACCAAACACCCCCCCCACACACACACTAACTGTATGAGCTGATATGTGAATTATTTTAATCCTGGTAATCATTCTACAATGTATATGTAAATATGTAAAATCATCACATTGTACACTTTAAGTATATACACCTCTATTTGTCAATTATGTCTCATAAAGTTGGGGGGGAAATACAAATAAGGCCTCTGCTGAGAAAACAGTTTTGCATATGTGCTTCCCTTAACACAGATTCTCCTCATTATTGGGAAAACATCCTAAAGTTCTTGTGTGCTAATATGACAGAAGAGCAGCTGACTGAATGTTGTGGCCTTTTCTATGACCTCTGTGTTCAAAATATTTTTTTGTATGCTAGCAAAACCAAAAATCATTCTTTTTATTACTAGTTTTGAACCAACAAGTTTGTTAGTTCCTAATGAAAATATCTTATCTACCAAGAATTTTGTTTTTCCCTTTTTGTGGATATGGGATACTCCATTATTCACTTGCACATACACAGCATTATTTAATATATTTAGTATTTTAAAACTAATTTTGATTAAAGCTACCATATTTCTATGCTCTGGGCCACCCCACTGAGGCAAAATCATAAGTAAGTAAATTTATAAACCCCTAGAGTATTATGCATGTCTATAGAGAGACTGCTACTTACTTAGATCATAACTATATAGTGACCTTAGCCAGGTTTATTTTTCAAGTGTTTAATGATACACTGAGTGCCTCTAAAAGTTTTTGGACACTTTCTAAAATTGAAGTTGTGCAGTTTTTGTTGTAAGTTCAATTTCAGTGGTTAAACTGGAAAAGACTTTAATAAGAAACAAATCGGTTAATTCCAAAAAATGCATTCAGGAGATTTATGTTGTAATTTGTTGATATGTTAACTAATGAAACCTGTTACAAAACTGAGAGAAGCTATTGAGATTTTTCTTCTAGGCCTAAAGAATACAACTGACATTATTTAAACTTCAGTCAGTTACTGTAGTGTGAAAAAGGACACTCAATAAAATAGGTCTATTTTCTCCATCAGTAATGATCTTCTTTTCATCATTATTTACTTACTACTAATCTACTAAAGTCTTTCAAATAATGCATTTTGCTATCAAATGCATAAAAGTTATTTGCCATATTCATTCTTATAAGAAAAATCATCAAACTATACAGAATATTAAATAATAGAATTGCTGGAGATCTAAATTAACCTTATAAAAAGTGAACTGAAATGTTATTTTACAGATGTAACTCATTTTTCTCACTGTCCAATCACATAGTAAGTTAAAATCAGAATTGGCATTTTATCTCAACCACCACTTATGTTAAAATTCCAAGTGAATTTTACAGCATGTTTTCCATTTGCTATTCATATATACATTTTTTAAAAAGCCAAAATATTTTTAAGGTTTTTTTTATTTAACACATTAAAAAATTACCTATTTTGTAATTACTCCTATGTCCATATTATTTAAGGTATACAAAACAAAGGATTAACCAGTTAAGATACTTAAGTAAAATATAATATAGAAAATATAGGTTTAATTGTTAAAGGTTTTAGTATATGGAGAATAATTCACTTTTTTGTTGTCGATATTTTTAGTGAAGGGTAGCAATATTATCAAGGGCTATTGGATTTGCAGTTGACAGCATATATTTGTCTTCTCACATCTATTCCCTAGCCCTTGATAGTGGCCAAACTATTTAAGTTCTTTGTGCCTCACTTTCTCCTTCTCTAAATCTATCTCTACATAAAGGAGTTTCATTAGAATTAAAATAAGCCATCTGTGCTTCACAGTCAATTTCTACATTTAGAGAAAAGTTAATACTTATTCTTCTCAAACCATTCCAAAAAATAGAAGGGAAAGGAAAGCTTCCAAATTCATTCTGAGGCCAGCATTAGCCTGATACCAAAACGGCAATAAGGACACACAAAAAAAGGAAAACTACAGTCCAATATCTCTGATGAACATAAATGCAAAAGTCCTGAACAAAATATCAGAAAACCAAATCCAACAATACATTTAAAAAACCCTACCCCAGATCAAGTGGAATTTTTTCCAGGGTGCAAGCATGGCTCAGTATCCACAAAATCAATGTGATACATCAATTAGAGAAAAAAATTACAATCGATGATCATTTCAATAGAAACAGAAAAAGAATATGACAAAGTATAGCATCCATTCATGATAAAAACCCATAACAAAGTAGGGCTAGAGGGAACATAAGTTATATAAAAAATCCGCAGCTAACATTATCCTCAATGTGGAAAAGCAGAGCTTTTCCACTAAGGTCAGGAACAAGAGAAGGATGTCCACTCTCAGCACTTTTATTCAATATAGTGCCAAAAGACCTAGCCACAGGAATCAAACAACAACAACAAAAAGAAATAAAAGGCATCCAAATTGGTATGGAAGAAGTAAAACTTACACTAATTGCAGATGACATGATACTATACATTAAAAAAACGCTGAAGACTCCAACAAAAAAATAGTAAAACTGGTAAATGAATCCAGTAAAGTCACAGGATAGAAAAATCAATGTACAAAAATCGGTTGTTTTTCTATGCACTAATAATGAAGCAGCAGAAAATGAAATTAAGAAAACAATCCCATTTATAGTTGCACCTTCAATAAAAAAAAAATCTAGGAATAAATTAACCAAAGAAGTGAAAGACCTGTACTCTGAAAACTACAAAACATTGATAAAAGAAACTAAAGACCACACAAATGGAATGATACTTTATGCTCATGGATTGGAAGAACAGATAGTCTTCAAATGTCAATACCATTCAAAGCAATCTACAGGTTTAATGACATCCCTATCAAAATATCAACACATTTTTCACAGAGCAAGAACAAAAAATCCCAAAATTTTCATGGAACCACAAAGACCCCCAGTAGCCAAAGCAATCTTGAAAAAGAAAAATAAAGCTGGAGGCATCATAATTCCAGACTTAAAGTTTTATTGCAAAGCTATAGTGATCAAAACAGTATGATATTGTTACAAAAATAGATACATAGATCAATAGAACAGAATAGAAAGCCCATAAATCTACAACTATATGGTCAATTAATCTACAACATAACAGGAAAGACTATGCAGTAGGAAAAAGTCTCTTCAACAAATGATGTTGGAAAAACTGAACAGCAGCATGAGAAAGAAAGAAATTGGACCACTTTCTTATACCATACACAAAATGAACTCAAAATGGATTAAGAACCTAAATGTGAAACGTGAAACCATATAAATTCTAGAAGAGAAGACAGACAGTAATTTCTCTGACATTGTCTGTAGCAGCATCTTTTTAGATATGTCTCCTGCGGCAAGGGAAACAAAAGCAAAAATAAACTATTGGGACTACATCAAAATAGAAGGCTTCTGCACAGTGAAGAAAACAACCAACAAAACTAAAAGTCAAGCTACAGAATGGGAGAAGATAATGAAATATATTTTGTAAGGCTCGTAGTGTTGTATTATAAATTATACATTACTTTGTATATTTCAGCCTAACTCTGATAATATTTCCCCTTACAAAAAGTACAATATTCTAAACACAAAATTCAATAATTGTAATTTGGTTTTTAATTTTAGTTGTTAATAAAACATGAAAATAAATCTTTTAAGACTGCTTCCATATATAGGCAAACCCTTTCTTCCCACCTCTAACTAATATACACTAATGATTGTTAGCATCCCTTTCATGGTTTCTGATCGCCTGGCATATTCTATGTAAATTTTTTTTTAAATATTTCATTTATTTGACAGAGAGAGATGATGAGAGACAGAATACAAGCAGGGGGAGTGGGAGAGGGAGAATCAGGCTTCCTGCAGAGCAGGGACCCTGACGTGGGGCTTGACACCAGGACTCCAGGATCATGACCTGAGCAGAAGGAAGGTGCTTAATGACTGAGCCACCATGGCACCCTCTGTGTATTTTCTAACTTAATCCTCATAATGATCTTGTGATTTAGGTATTATTACCATAACTTACCATACGAAACAACAGATTCCACAGATTCTAGGAGATTGGTGATTCTAAATCAAGTCCATGTGACTCCTTACATATTATTGCCTAAGTGGAATGATAGCCCTGAGCTTCTAAGAAGTGAACTTCTCTCATTTGAATGCAAGTATTTGCCTAAAGACTTGAGTTTTAGAAGATAAAGATCAATTCTACTTTTTTTTTAATGATAATTACCCCTAAATTTTTCTGCAAAATAGAAGCAACCTACTATTAGCCTAGGGTGACTTAGCCATATTTTTTTTTCATCCATTTTTAACTCATTACTCCAAATTCTCAGTCTCTAAAATATTCTTGTCTCAAATGAAGATGTTGCGGGGAGGTGGTAGATGAAATCTTGGGAATTAGCTGAGACATGTACCAGCTGAGACATATCTCTGCTAGGGATGATGTTATAACCATATATTGCAGGGGTGCCTGGGTAGCTCAGTGGATTTAATCCTCTGCCTTCGGCTCAGGTCAAGTTCTCAGGGTCTTGAGAGGTCTTGAAGGGTCTTGAGCCCTGCATTAGGCTCTCTGCTCAGCAGGGAGCCTGCTTCCTCCTCTCTCTCTGCCTGCCTCTCTGCCTACTTATGATCTCTGTCTGTCAAATAAATAAATAAAATCTTAAAAAAATAAAATCTTGCAAAAAGAAAACTTTGAGGACAGGGAGAAGTTTGGGGGAAAACTTAAAAAAAAAAAAGAAGAAAGTAAAAGAAATAAGATAAAGAAGAAAGAAGAAAGAAAAAAAGGAATTTGCCCAAATGTATTTTAAGTTGAGTTGTAATTTAAACCTGATTCTAACTCTAAAATCTATACTCAAAAGTGAGAATTTCTTCTTAATAAACCAGTTCAAGTACTTTTTTCACTATTGAATACTTTTGTTTAATTTTGCTTTACTTATTTTGTTAATTTTTTCCTGGCCCAATTTTGCTTAATTTGTTATATGTGTCTTAGATGGTAAACTTCAAGATGGTATAGATTTCTTAAAAATTAATTTTCTGGCCCTGCACATTTAGATCTTTATTTTAAAACAAAAATTTGAACTAGAGCGTATTATGCTTAGCGAAATAAGTCAACTGGAGAAAGAGAACTACCACATGATCTCCCTGATATGAGGAAGTGGAGATGCAACGGGGGTGGGAGTTAAGGTGGTAGGAAAAGTAAAAATGAAAGAAGATGGGATCGGGAGGGAGAAAAACCAAAAGAGACTCTTAATGTCATAAAACAAACTGAGGGGGGTGGGGGAAAGAGGGGTTGGGAGAGGGTGGTGGGGTTACATTATATGTTTAAATAAAGCTTAAATAAAGTTAAAAAAAAAAAACAGAATAAAATGTTCTAAAATTCAAAAAAAAATTACCAAATAATTGTATTATTTTACAATTATTAAATTATTAAACACATAATAATTATTATGAGTTAAATAAATAATAATTATTAATACATAAGACAATATAATTTTTATAATTATTAAATTATTATTACAAATAATTGTAATTACTCTGTAACAGAAAGCCACATCTCTTCATTAAACATTAATGGAACAGATATATGAATTTCTGACTGACACTCTGGTATCCTGAATGAAAAGTAATAGTAATAGGTATTAAATATTTTTACATTACCTGTCTAGTTACTTTATGTAATTAAATTTAACTTAAAAATATTAATACATAGGGTTATCAAGTATCTTCAACTATAATAGCTTATAATTTTTAATAGAAAAAAGTAGATTATGAATCATTGCTTTGCCTATGCAATCCTTAGGAAATATCAAAGGTATCTAAAAATATGAAATATGTATTACTTTTAAAAAGAGTAAGCTAAATTAATGAAAACAGATTTTCAGTAAGAACAGCTGGCAGTGAGAGACAAATTAAAATTGCTCTTATTATGAAGGATTTGCTGTAGAAAGTTGGGTTATTTCTAAACTCAGTACAATAGAGATACAGCAAGACACTGACCAATAAACAATAGCCAAAATGAGTGCAGATAAGGGTTAACTTTGTAGTAATTTACAACTATAAGATCAATATTTCAAGGACAGCACTGAATTTTAGTTAACCTGCTTTGTCTTCTAAAAAAGATCTAAATAGATGAGAGTTTAAAAATGCTTTGTCTTCTAAAAAAGATCTAAATAGATGAGAGTTTAAAAATATAGGATACCATTATATATGAGTTTACAAGTATTTTCCCTACTATACTTTTTAAAAATAACTACTTAATATTATGGCCAGATGATAAAATTCTCATTTCTCCCCCACCTTAATGTAAGGTGATTCTTTGTTTGTTTTTTGTTTAAGGTGATTCTTTATTAATGTAAGGTGATTCTTTATTATATTTCTGGCTCATCTCTTCAGCAGGTATCAAGAAAAGCCCAAGAGAGAAACCACAGGTTAATAACCTACATTATTAGTTTATTACATATTTGCAGAATGAATAAATGAACTGGTTCTAGAATTTTAAGACAGAAATTTTAAATGTAGGTGTTATTTTCAAGGTAAAATTTGAGCTGCAAATCTGTGAATACTTTAATTTTATTATTTAATATACTTATTTATATAACATCAATATTACTATTCTCCATATGCTTTTTTTTTAGAAGAATCAAATAAGAATTAATAAGCCAGAAGTAATGTAATGCCCTGTTTATGACCATTGGAAGAGAAGCCATCTCTCTTTTTATTTTGCAACTTTTTTCCCCCTTTACCTCATAAGAAGAAAAAAACATTCTTTTGAAAAACCATCTTTGTTCTCTACAAAATGATTTTTACTGTTTTACATAAATGAATCTTCAAATGCCACACAGATGCCCTTTTATCTAAATCAGTGAGCCTCATAGTTTGTAGGAAAAATCCTTCCCATTTGGGAAATTTGTGGTAATATTGAGATTTTAGCAATATTGACTAAAACTTACTGCCTGTAAAATATTTTTTTTTAGATTTTTAAAAAAATTTATTTGTCAGAGAGAGAATAGAAGCATGGAGAGCTATGGGCAGAACAGGCAGAGCAGGCAGCGCTGGCAGAGGGAGAGGCAGGCTCCCTGCTGAGTTCCTGCTGAGTAAGGAGCACATTGTGGGACTTGATCCCAGGACCCTGACTGACTGAGCCATGCAGGTGTCCCTGTAAAGTCTTTTCAAAAGGAATCCCAGAACTGATCAGAGACAGAATAATAGAAATAGGATCCATAGTATGTGTGAGAAAATATAAATGATTTATAATAAAGTTGCAAGAGATTTTTGATAAAAGAACATAAAAATAAGAGCATAAAACCAGCAATAATAATGACATGATAGACCAATAGGTTAACTATAGACTTAAAAACAATGAAAACTGGAAGACTAATATCTTTGAACAAGAAAAAATATCCATCGATCTAAATGTGTTTGTATAACAAAACTATTTATTAATAATGAAAGGAAAATAATGATATTTTCCAATGAACTGGAGTTAATATTACCACAAATAGTTCTTCCCCAGAAAAACTTCTAAAGGACATATTTTCAGAAAGAAACAAAAAAATCCCAGAAAGATAGTCTAAGATGCCAGAAAACATAATGGAAAAACAAAAGTTATGAGGAAGACAATGTGAAAATACAAGAAAAAAACATGTGAACATCAAGATAGCATTTACATACTAAGGACAAAAGCCTAGAAGAGATCCTTCTAACAGTCCTCAGAAAGAATCAACCATAGGGACACCTTGATTTTGGATTTCTCATTTACAAAACAGATAAGATTTCTGTTGTTTAAGAAAAAAAAAGTCATAAGTTTATTAATATCTAAATTAAAGATATCTATACAATAATAATAGGAGTACTGATAATAATATCAAATGTGTTGGCTAAAAACAAATCACAAAAGAAATGATTTTTAAAGTAGATTAGAATTGACAGAATAAGAGTCCTAAGATATTAAAATAATTCAGAGGACCCATAAGGATGGTGCATAGAAAATATCAAAAACCTCAAACTTCCTGATTTGACAAAGCAAAAAATCAATGAAGAATAGGTAAAAAAGAAACATTTCCAATTGATATGTAAAAGGAAATAAAGGAGGAAAAAGGTCACAAAAAAGTGGGCCAAGCATAAAACAATAAGATGAAGTTAAAATACATCAATCACCAAAAAGACTAAACTTGTCAGTTAAACAAAAACAGAAAATCTAAATGGAAAAAAAAAAAAATCCACAATATGCAGTTTGTAAGAAACACAAAATATAAAGACCTCAAAAGTTTCAGAAAATAAAGGTTAGAACAAAAAACAGGAGTAGATATTCTAAGATTCAAAGAGTAGACTTTATGGCAATACATACACACACACACACACACACACATTTATAAGAAGGTGAGGGTCACTATATAATGATGAATGTTTAATTAACCAGGATAATATATACCAATCGTGTATTTCTTTTACCTAATTAGTTTTAAAATTAGATTGAACCACAGGTGTCATTAAATATAGAAATGCCTGAAGTAATTTATTTTCTTCTAGTGAATTTAAAATTCAGCAGCAAACTATCTAGTATTGGTACGAAAATTTTGCAATTCAAATTCAAGGACCAGGTTTCTTCTACCTCCTCTCTCAGTCACACTTAGGTATAATCTTCATCCTCATCTTTCAAGACATTGACATTGTGTCCCATGCCAAGCTAGAGAAGGGACAAACAAGAGAACACACAGACTCTGCCTAGAACAATTTAAAGGTTTTCAAAAAATACATTATACTGCTTATATCCTATTAGTCATGAACCATATCTAGTGATAACATCATGTGGAGATGCAAAGGAGGCTGACAATGGCAATATATGTAGGTGTCACTATTATTGCAGAGGTAAAGAACAGATTTTGGAAGGTAACCAGCAGCTTCTGCTTCAATAGCTTCAAAATTCAAAAAGCAGAAGTTGATATGACTCCTCAAATAATAATGTACCTAGGAATAAATCTTACCAAAGAGATGAAAGACCTGTAACTCTGAAAACTATAACACACTGATGAGAGAAATTAAAGACTACACAAAGAAATGAAAAAAATACTCCATACTCATGGATTGGAAGAAAAAATATTGCTCAAATATCTATATCATCCAAAGCAATCTGCAGTTTTAATGCAATACCTATCAAAATACCAATATCATTTTCACAGAGTTAGACCAAAAACCCTATTAAAAAAAAAAAAAAAGATTTTACTTATTTACTTGAGAGAAAGAACAAGTAGGGGAGAAGAGAAGAGGAAGAGAGAATCAGACTCCTTGCTGAGCAGGGAGCCTGATAAGGAGGGTCCTCTCTGATAGATATGGCCCAGGAAGGCTCAGTCCCAGGACCCTCAAATCATGACCTGAGTTGAAGGCAGATGCTTAACTGACTGAGCCACCCAGGTGCCCCAACAATACTTAAATTTGTATTGAAGGATGGAAAACCCTCACTAACTAAAGGAACCTTGAAAAAGAAAAATAAAGCTGGAGGCATCATAATTCCAGACTTTAAATTTTATTACAAAGCTATAGTGATCAAAACAGTATAATACTGGCACAAAAATAGACACATAGATCAATAGAACAGAAAAGAAAGCCCATAAATCCACAACTATATGGTCAATTAATCTACAACATAACAGGAAAGAATATGCAGTAGGAAAAAGACAGTCTCTTCAACAAATGATGTTGGAAAAACTGGACAGCAACATGCGAAAGAAAGAAATTGGACCGCTTTCTTACACCATACACAAAATGAACTCAAAACAGATTAAGGACCTAAATGTGAGACATGAAACCATACAAATCCTAGAAGAGAAGATAGGTAGTAATTTCTCTGACATTGTCTGTAGCAGTATCTTTCTATATATGTCTCCTGAGGCAAGGGAAACAGAAGCAAAAATTATTGGGACTACATCAATATAAAAATTTCTGCACAGGAAGGAACCAACCAACAAAACTGAAAAGCAGCCTACAGAATGAGAGAAGATATTTATAAATGACATATCTGAAAAGAGTTAGTATTCAAAATATGTAAAAAACTGATACAACCCCCAAAAAACAAACAATCCAATTAAAACATGGGAGAAGAAATGAACATTTTCCCAAAGATGGTAACAGACACATAAAAATATGCTCAACATCACTCATCATCAGGAAAATGCAAATCAAAACTATAATAAGATTTCATCTCACACCTGTCAGAATGGCTAAAATCAACAACACAAGAAACAGGTGTTGGGAAGGATGTGGAGAAAAAGGAACACTCATACACTGATGGTAGGAACACAAACTGGTACAGCCACTCTGGAAAACAGTATGGAAGTTCCTCAAAATGTTAAAAAATTTAACTACCTTATGATCCAGGATTCACGTTACTAAGTATTTACCCAAAGAATGCAAGATCTCTAATTCGAAGGGATATATACACCCCTATGATTACAACAGAATTATTTATCATAGCCAAGACATGGAAGAAGTCCAAGTGTCCATCAATTGTTGAATGGATAAAGAAATGTATGTTTCACACACATGAGATATTATCCAGACATAAAAAAGATTGAAATCTTGTCACTTGCAAGGTCATGGGTATAGCTAAAGAGTATAATGCTAAATGAAATAAACCAATCAGAGAAAGACAAATGCCATATGGTTTCATTCATATGTGGAATTTAAGAAACAAGCGAAGGGAAAAAATTAAAACTGATAGATAAACCAAGAAATAGACTCAGTTATAGAGGAAAAAAATGAGGGTTACCAGAGGGGAGGTGAGTAGTGGTATGGGTTAATTATTAAATATTAATTTAATAATAATGATGGGGATTAAGGAGCACACTTTTTTTTTTAAGGAGCACACTTTTGATGAGTACAGGGTGATGACTGAAAGAGTTGAATTACTATATTGTATACCTGAATTTAATATAACACTAAGTTAACTAATTGGAATTAAAATGAAAACTTAAAAAAATTGATAGAACTGCAGGGAAATATTCTATCAATACAGTATCATAGTGGGAGATTTCAACAATGTACTCTCAAAATCTGATAAGACAATGAAAACAAAAACAAAAAAATCCATGAACAAAAGAATCACCAAACTAGATTAAAGGACATCTATAGGCCAATATCCCTGATAAACGTAGATAAAAAAATCCTCAACAAAATATTAGAAAACCATATTCAACAATACTTTAACAGTACCATTTACCATGATCAAGTAGGATTTATTCTAGGGATGCAAGGATGATTCAAAATTCACAAATCAATCATCACCCTATACCACATCAGCAAAATTAAGGAGAAAAGTCATAGAATGACCTCAATAAATGCAGAAAAAGCATATGACAAATTCAACTTCTATTCATGATAAAGACTCTCAACAACAGGTTTAGAGGAAACATACCTCAACATAACAAAGACCATATATGAAAATCCCACAGCTAGCATTATACTGAAGGTGAAATACTGACAGCTTTTCCTCTAAGATCAAGAACAAAACAAATATGTCCATTCTCATAGCTTTTAATCAATAGTACTGGAAGTCCTAGGTACAGCAATCAAGTAAGAAAAAGAGAGAAGAGGCATGCATATTGATAAAGAAGAAGAAAAACTTCCACTATTTGCAGATGACATGATACTATATAAAAAACCCTTAAACTCTACCAAATAACTATTAGACATAATAAATTCAGTAAAGTAGTGGGATACAAAATTAATACTGAGAAATCAGTATCATTTCTACACACTAATGAAGTACCAGAAGAAGAAAATAAGAAAACAATCCTATTTACATTTGCACCAAAAATAATAAAATACCTATGAATAAACTTAGTGAAGTAGGTGAAAGACCTGTACTGTGGAAGTATAAAATGCTGTGAAAGAAGTTGAGGACACAAATGGAAAGATACTCCATGCTCATGGATTGAAAGACAACTGTCAAAATGCCCCTGCTGCCCAAAGCATTCAACAGATTCATTGCAATCCCTATCAAAATACCAAAAACATTTTTCACAGAACTAGAACAAATAATACTAAAATTTTTATGGAGCCACAAAAGACCCCAAATAGCTGAAGAAATCTTAAAAAAGAACAAAGCTGGAGGTATTACAAAAATATACTACACAGCTGTAGCAGTCAAAGTACCATGGTACTGGCACAGAAATAGACCCACAGATCGCTGAAAAACAGAACAGAGAGCCCAGAAACAAACCCATGCTTATATGGTCAATTAATCTATGACAAAGAAGGAAAAAATATATAACAGGGAAAAGACAAGCTATTGAGACTACATCAAAATTAAAATCTTTTTCACAGTAAAACAAATCAATAAAACAAAAAGGCAACCTACTGAATAGGGAAAAGTATTTGTAAATGATATATCTAATAAGAAGCTAATATCAAATTCTATAAAGAACTATACAAAAACACCAAAAAATTGATTTAAAAAGGTCAAATGACCTGAATAGACATTTTTCCATAAAGGACCTATAGATGGTCAACAGACACATGAAAAGAAGCTCAATATCACCAGTCATCAGGGAAATGCAAATCAAAACCACAATGAGATATTACTTTACATTTGTCCAAATGGCTAAAATTAGGAAAAAAGAAATAACAAATCGGCAAGGAAGTAGAGAAAAGGAAACCCTTGTGTACTGTTGGGAATATAAATTGGCACAATCACTGTGGAAAACAGTATGGAGATTTCTCAAAATATGGAAGCAACCTAAGAGCCTGTTGATAGATAAATGAATAAAGAAGACAAGATGTGGTATATATACAACATATACAATGGAATAACACACAACCATAAAAAGGATGAGATTCTACTACTTGCCACACCATGGATTGACCTAAAGGGTATCATACTAACCGAAATAAGTCAGATAGAGAAAGACAAATACCATTTGATTTCACACGTATGTGGAATCTAAAAAATGAATAAACAAACTAAAAGCAGAATTAGATCCATATATACAGGTAAGAAACTGATGGTTACTAGAGGGAATGGGTATAGGGGGATGTACACAATTGATGAAGGGGAGAAACAGGTAGAAGCTTCCAGTTATGGAATTAGTAAGTCATGAGAATAAAAGGCACAGCATAGAAAATGTGGCCAATGTTACTGTAAGAGCACTGTGTGGTGACAGATGGTAGCTATACTTGTGGTGAGCACAGCATAATGTATACAGAAATTGAATCACTGTGCTATACACCTGAAACTAAAGTAACGTTTTTTGCCAATACTCAAATTTAAATATGAAATGACTTAAGTCATATCTGAGTAATCTACATTATAGTAAGATATTTTTGCAGAAAGTTACAAACTTAATTGCAAGACATGTAAAAATGTTCTGTAGGTTCTATGAAATTGTTAGCATATTTTCAGCACAATTTTTGTAAAATTTACATGGAATTGTAAGACCCAGGAGTAACCAAAGGGCCCCTGGAGAAGAGCAAGTTTGGAGAATCTTCCTCCATGAAATATCAAGATTTATTAAAAAACAAATATATTTAAGCTAAGGCATAAAACAGATAAAAGATCTATAACAAAAGAATTACTGGAATGATTTCATCATTCATAAATGAGGAAATAAGAATATTTAATTGGCAGTGATGGAAAATTGATTATTCATATTAAAAAAAGAAGATGAAATTAGGTCCCCAGTTCATGAGATCTATAATAATCAACTTCACATACAGACTTAATTATAGGAAAAAAATTGTAAAAACTTTAGAAGACAAAAGAACCTCCTGTTGGCCTTAGCATAGAAATGCTATTCAAACACAGGAAAAGTTCCTTGTTTGGTCATTGTTTACAGGCATTGTATGAAATGTATGTTTCATACATAAAACATACATTTTGCATAATAATTTTTCAAATATATGTGATGGAAATTTTTGTTTTCCATCTCCTGATTTTTCTTTTCTCTTTTCACATTTCTAAATGCATCTTGTGGTGAAAAGTTACAATTTTAATGTCCAAACAAGGAAAACAATTGAAAAATACGCTCCATAAATAATTAGGAATTTGTAAAATAATACTACAATAAGAAACTTTTATATTCATAAACTAGCAATGCCTGACAATACAAAAAACATTGAGAAGAGTACATAGGAAACTATATATACTGCTAGTGGAATAAATTGATATAATTTTTTTGGAAATAAATTTGACATTATGTTGTGAAGTCATACATCTAAATATTAAACCTGCAACTGTCCTTCTAGAAAATTACTGCAAACACACATTAGAAAACTGGGAATATTCAAATCAGCATTATCTGTATCAACAAAAAAATAGGAACTGCCCCCCAATATAGAATAATACATAAATAAATCGTAATATATTTCTATAACAACAAAATGGCAACAAATGAAAAAAATAGCAATAACATGAGATTTAGAAACAATGTGAACAAATAAAAATATCAAAAAACTTCATAACGCATGAAAACACTTTTAAAACCTCAAATAAAATTAATGCATTATGCAAAAATGCATGCCTATAGTAATTACATATAGATGAACATACAAATTAGATTGCAAATTTTTTAAAAATTCAAGCAATTTTCACAATAATGAGAGGCATGCCAGTGGAATAGGAAAAACTAATAGGTAGCAGTAATAGTTGTGGTTTCATTGATATGGTTTTTTATTATGCTACATTACTTACAAATTTGTGACATATTTTATGCAAATAATACGATTGTTCCATGATGCCCAAAAGCAAAATAAAACAAGTTATCAATTTTTGTCTTTGTTCTTATTTTTTTAAATAAAAATCACAGAGCTCTCTCACGGAGTTATAGTCGGAAAACTAAAGCTGTAAAAATAACACATTGTGCCATCAGTAATAGGTGAGAATTCTTTTTATATGAATTAAAATAAAGATTTTAGTTAAAAGCAATAAAATGTACGCATGTGTGGAGAGAAAGAAAGGGACTAAATGAGGATGCTTTTCAATTAAGTTTCAGCTTCGAATTAAATATCCCATGTCACTTGCCCAACATCACTGGTTCTGGCCCTCAAATTAGAAGAATGCTTCTTTCCAAATAAAATTTTTCCATGTCAGCAAAAATGTCCAAATCATCTACTTCACATTGATGTGCCTTTTTAAAAACTTTTCTCTTCAAATCAAGGGCACTTCTTTGTTCCATATTTAAGAAGCAGATGAAATATATTCTAATAGATTCATATCATAAATCTCTAGTGTCTAAGTAGACCAGAAGAAACATCTATCTGTCCTGATCAGTATCTCCAGAGGCTATTATATTCTCATAAAAAAAAAAAAAAAAGTTGTCATCTGTGTAGAGCCCATCTTGGTCTCTAGCTTGTCAGTTCAAGAACATTAGAATACCTCTTTAGTTTTGCTCATTAAGATGTATTTTTTTATTCCCCATGATAACCATTAATATTCAAAAAATACAGGAAAATGCCATAAGGCAGGTGCTTAAACTAGAGAATACTACTATGCCAAACACTTGGAGCTTCCCAATTACTACTGGACCCTATTTCCATCTGGCAACTGACGGTTATATCACAACACAAGTGCCATTTTGAGGCTCAAGTAAGCAGCGTCAATATAACTGCTAGTTGCGGGATGACTTTGTAGTCCTAGAGGATTGGAAGATACGGATGATTGCTCCTCAGAGGAATGACTGTTGACAGGGCTGGGGAAACAATTCATGAATGATGAACTGAGAAAGCTTCCAACTGTTCATGCGGACCTGTAAATGTGCCACACCACAACCTTAGGAAGGATTACAGCAATTTCCCCGTGTCCTATTGTTTGCCTCTGAGCAAGAATGACAGACATGCTCAGTGTCACTAGGTATAGTGTAGATCCACACATCCTGATCTTTCAATGTCATTAAGAGGTGCCATCATGAAGAATTATCAAAATACTGAACGTTTCTGTTACATTTTGAACACATAACAAGTCCCTTTTTGGAAAATAATGATTAACAAACAACTCTAATGGGGCACCTGGGTGGCTCAGTGGGTTAAAGCCTCTGCCTTCGCTTGGGTCATGATCCCAGGGACCTGGGATTGAGCCCCATATCGGGCTCTCTGCTCAGCAGGGAGCCTCCTTCTTCCTCTCTCTGCCTGCCTCTGCCTACTTGTGATCTGTCAAATAAATAAATAAAATCTTTAAAGAAAAAAACTCTAAAAATATTTAAAATCAAGGAAGAACTTAGCAAGAGTTCATCTTTGCCATCTATTCCCAAGACTAATAGCATTTCAGTGACTTGATCAAGACTCACAATATACATATTTTTTTAAATCAGTCTGCCCCTATATGTGAATTTATATAAATATAAGCCTATAATAGGCATGCCTTGAGCTGTTTTAATTGTGAAAAACATTTACATAAAAATCCTACAATAACATATCATGAAAAAGAAAAACATACTTTTTTCCTCTGATACTTCCTTCCCTGGTAACCACAGCTATAGTATTTACAAAAGGGAAACTATGCTTCAAGAAGGAGGATTAAAATACATGCAAGAATGGAACCATTTATTATTTAACAGACTAATCCCATTTTATGATGTCTTTGATATTCCTGCCACTATGAATTGTTCATCACCTTTGCTCAAATATCAAAACATACACTTTAAGTTACTAGTTTAAAATTTAACAGTTAAGTAATATTATCAGTTTTATGAGCAAATTTTACTTCCTTCCCTCCCCCAACATATTGTGTCATCCACTTCATTAGTTATTTGCTGGTGATCTTTGTTGGCCATTAATGAACTACTTTATTTATCCATCTGAACCACTCATCGCCTACTATAACTACTACTACTGTTACTACTATTACTGTAAGACCACAGGATATTTAATATTTTAAATTTTTAAGTGCACAGTATAGTATGTTAACTATAGACATGGTGTTATACATCTCATCTCTAGAGCTTAATTCACCTCGTATAACTGAAACTTTAATACCTGTTGAGTAGCAACTTTCCATTTCCCTTCTACTTCCCACTTTTTCTTCACTCTTTCCCAGATTATACTGCTGTCTTTGCATTTTACCACCTTCTTTGTTCCTTTTTCTATTTTATCCACCTGACTCCTTGTCAAATCCATTGGATTTTTTTCTTACTTTAATTCTCAAATTCCAGATAATGATCCAGTCACATGTGGATAATATTTAAATTGTCAAAGGAGTCTTATCCTCTAAAAAAGAACATCATTATCTAATAAAGAGATTTTATTTTCTGCACATTAGAAAAACATTTTATAATATCAATATTTTATGAAGACCTCTCTACTAAGGAGGAAAGAACATGTTATGCTAGCTAATATATTTCTTGTCATCCATTAATCAGTCTTCTGAACAAAATGAAACAACAATGTTTCCTAACCAGTAAGACCATAAGAAAATTGGCATTTGGATGAAGATCTAGTTTCTGGCAGGATGAGGTAATGAAACAAGAATTGTCACAGCTCCTCCTAAACAGGAAGGAACTGAAATGCCCTGCCATTATCTCAATTCTTAATCAGAACTTAAAATGAAAGTGAAACCCCGTTCTGCTCTATTGGTTTGCTGATGATGATTTTGGTAAATATGATTAATATTTGTCTTAAGTTTATTTTAAAACTCAATTTTTCAGCAGGTTTTATGTGAGAATACATACTTAGTTATATTTAAGTATATTTGAAAATAAATAGCACATAGCTTAAAAGTATGGGATATTTAGTAATTTCATTTGGAAACCATTTTTACTTATTTTCAAAAGAAACCATAATCCTTATATACTACTTAATCCCTTGTTGAAAAGTTAAAATGTGCCAAAAACACTCATCTGATTCACTTGACAATTTGAGAAAATGATTGAATAATACACACTTGGAAATCAAAGGTCCTAGTAAGGATTGAAACATATATATACTTTTCTTAAATACCATTTATGAATGTGCCTCTTTTCCTTGATAACCTATTTGAAATGGTCTTCTAAGAAAGCAAGGTATTTGGACTAAGCAACTTATTTAGAAAGTAATTTACAACGAAACTATATTAGTTACTGTATATTTATATATATGAATTATGCTCTAACATCTCAATTTAGAAATCCATGTTCATTAACATTTATGAAATATTTATTCCTCAATATATCATAACTTTATGATATATTTAATAATTAATAGTGACAAGACAGATTTTGCTTAATATTTTTAAGTATTCATTGATAAATTAAATATAGTATACATTTACAAAAATAATGCATTTATGATAAAGGATTTCCTTAGTAACTTTGTATGCTTGGTGTTATTATGGATGCTTCTAGCAGACAAAATGCCAAATTATAGCAACTTAGCTACATTATTCTTTTATCTGTTATGACAATTGTCTTATAATATAGATGATTAAATAAGTATAAATGTGTATATTTTATCAGTTTAAGAAGTGATAAATTCTCTATAATTATAATTTCCTATGATTATAGGTATATACAACAGGAAATAAAACTAATGATTATAACAAACTGATCATCTCTTTGCTCATGAAGATTTAGTTGGTCATGATAGCACTAATTTATTATGACTATAATCCTTCTTATGTGCAAAATGAACAAAATTTAAGTAGAGAAAACTCTTTAGTTTGAATGTAGGAAAATATATTCCCTTAAGTTGTCAAAAAAGTGTAAGTATTATGAATTTGGAGTCCAGAGAAGCATGCTTTTAAAATTTCATATCTACTACTTATATGTAACATAACTTTGGGTCAAATTGTGAGTTTCAACATCCTCCTCCAAAAAAAAAAAGTCAGTCAAAATATGTAGATATTATAAGAATTATATGAGAAAAAATCTTCATGTAGTATAAAGTATACAGTATCTGGTTAACAGGATATCTCTAAACGGATTAGTAAATTTTCCTTCTTCCTTTATCAGATATACAAATAAATAACAGTCTAAATAGACATTTTCTCATATACTTAAAAAAACTGTGGCAAATATACATAAAAATATTTAAATAGGTGAGTTCTGTTAAGTGTACAATTCAGTGGCATTAGGTATGTTAACATTGTGCAACCACCATCATTATCAATCTTCCTAACTTTCATCATCTCAAACTAAAACTGTATCTGTTGAACAGTAACTCCCCATTTCCCTCTGCCCATAGTACCTGGTTATCAATGTTCTGTTTTTTTCTCTGTTGATTCTATTTACTACTTAGAACAGACTCATAAAACAATAGTCCTTTTACATCTGGCCTGTTTCATTCAACATCGTGTTTTGAAGGTTCATCCATATTATACCATGTATTAGAATTTCATTCTTTTTAAAGGCTGAACAATATTCCATTGCATGTGTATGCAACATTTTGTCTATCTGTTCATCCTTTCATGGACATTTGGGTCACTTTTAACTTTTGGGTATTGTGAAAGTGCTGCTATAAATATGGTGTGTCTGACAACTTGCTTTCAGCTCTTTGGCATTTATACCTAGAAGTGGAATTGCGGAATCATATGGGTATTTTATGATTAATTTTTTTTGAGGAAACACCATACCATTTTTCACAGTAGTTACACCACTTTAAACCCCATCAGTAATTTTATATCCTTGCCAACAGTGTTGTTGTATAGGTTGTGTTTGTTTTTTGGCTCTTGATAGTAGTCATCCTAATGAATATGAAGTGATGTTTTATTTTAGTTTTGATTTGCATTGCTATTAGTAGATCTTTGGGGTAATGTCTAATCAAGTCCTTTGCCCTTTTTTTAAGCTGAGTTGTTTTTGGCACTGAGTTTAAGAAGTTGTTATATATATATATATATATATATATATAACAACTAATTATAATTAATATAACATTAATTATATATTCTGGACATTAATCTCTCATCTGATATAGTACTTGCAAATAATTTATTTTGTTGACTGCCTTTTCACTTTGTTGATTGGGTCTTTTGATTTAAAAATTTTAAAAAAAGGTTTTCATTTTGATATAGTCCATTTTATCTATTTTTTTTTTTTTGCTTCGTTACCTGTGCTTTTTAACATCATATCCAGAAATAATTGCCACATCTAATGAATCCTATACCCTGAATTTTCTCCTATAGTTGTGTAGCTTTAGTTCTTATGTTTAGGTCTCTGACCCATTTTGTATTAATTTTTGCATATGGTGTGAGGTGAGAGTCCAACTTTATTCTTTTGCATACGGATATCCAGTTTTCTCAGTGCTGTTTGTTGAAAAGACTGTCCCTTCCCGATTGAATGATCTTGGCCATACTATTGTAGATCATTTGATTATATTTGTGAAATATTTATTTCTGGGATTTCTATTTTATTCTATTAATGTATAGGTCTACCATATACATGCCAGTACCATACTCTTGATTACTACAGATTTTTTTTTTTTAATATTTTATTTATTTATTTGACAGACAGAGATCACAAGCAGGCAGAGACACAGGCGGAGAGAGAGGAGGAAGCAGGCTTCCGGCTGAGCAGAGAGCCCGATGCGGGGCTCGATCCCAGGACCTGGGATCATGACCCGAGCCGAAGGCAGAGGCCCTAACCCACTGAGCCACCCAGGCGCCCCGATTACTACAGATTTTAAGTAAGTTTTAGAGTCAGATCATGCTAGTTTTTCAACTCTTTTTTTTTTTCAAGATTGTTGTATTTACAATCACTTGAGATGCAAATTTTAGGATAAGTTTCCTATTTCAGCAAAAATGGTATTATTGGGACTTTAAAAGGGATTACATTGAATCTACAGATCACTTTGGATGGTACTGACATCTTAACAATATCATGTTTTCTAGCCCATGAATAGAAATATCTTTCCATTTATTTTTGTCTTTAATTTCTTTCACCAATATTTTTAAAATTTTCAACATACCATTTTTACTTCCTTGGCTAAGTTAATTCCTAAGTGTTTTATTCTCTTTGATGCTCTTGAAGAACAGCTTTTTAAAAATTTTCTTTCTGTATTGTTCATTGTTAGTGCATAGAAACATAACGGATTCTGTTGAGCTTTTGTTCTTAAATGTTGTTGAAATAATTTATTAGCTTTAACAACTATTTTGTGGAATCTTTAGATTTTTCTATACCTCAGTTCAGGTATCTGCTTAGAGATAATTGTATTTCTTTCTTTCCAACGTGAATGCTTGTTAGTTTTAGTCATTCATTGCCAAATTGCTCTGGCTAGAACCCCCAAAACTATATTGTATACAAGTGGCAAAAGGAAGAATCTTTGTCTAGATCCTGATCATCCAAAAATATCTTTCAGTATTTCACCATTGAGTAGGACATTATTACAGATTTCTCATATATTCTTTTTATTATGTTAAGGATGTTTTTCCTTCTATCTGTCCTTTGTTGAGTGTTTTTTTTTTTTCTTTCAGCAAAAAAAGGTACTGAGTTTGGTCATATGCTTTTATTGCATCATTTGAGATGATTTTTTTCTTCTTTCTTTTAATGTGGTATATTATTTTGACTATTAAATTTATTTTTAATTGACCATTCTTGCATTCCAGAAATAAATTCCATTTACTCATGGTGTGTAATCCTTTTAATATACTGCCAAATTCAGTTTGCTAATTCAAACCAAAGTATACTGAAGATTTTTTGCATCAATATTCATAATGGATATTGGTCTTTTTTAAAATTTTGTTTTGTTTTTGTTTTTTTTTTTTCATAGTATCTTCATTTGGATTTGGTACTAGGGTGATGTTGGCCTCATAAAATGAGTTAGGAGATGTTGTCTCATCTTCAATATTTTGAAAGATTTTGAAAATGATTGATATTTTTTTCTTTAAATGTTTGATAGAATCCACAGTAAAACTATATGGCCCAGGGATCTTCTCTGTTAGGAAGGTTTTGATTACTGATTCAATCTTCTTACTAGTTATAGGTCATTCAGATTTTCTATTTCTGTGGCTAGACTTTTATGAATATTTTTTTTTCATTTAATGAACATAGGGAGCTATGAATCCAAGGACAATAAGATTTGACTCTACAAAATTTACTTTCTAATTTATGTGCTTTTCTATTAAAGAACCAGATAAAGGGAAGATAGGAAGATGATATTTTTAAGTGTTTCTGATAGGGACTATTATATATTTTACATTATTCCATTTAGAATGTCATATTTTATATTTTTATATCATACATTACATATATATCCCATATCATGTCTTATATGCTCTTCTAAATTCATCATACCAGCTATGTGTCTTTGAAGTCACGTAACTCTTTCAGCCTATTTTCAAAAAGGAAAAACTGTCTTCACCACATTTGGTAATTTTACATATTTAAAGACATGGATATTTTCAAAGCCTCTTGCACAGTCCCTAAAATATAGTATCATGCACCCAGCAAATTAGTTCTTTCTCCTTGTTTTCTTTCTATCTTGAAGAATAAAATAAGGATTACAAATAACTTTCAAATCAAAAAGTAAGAGTTCCATGGTAATTTCATCTTTTTTTTCTTTTACTTCAATAGTCTATTTTTTAATCTAATAAGTAATTATATAAAAGAGAAATCATGCATTCATTTAAATGTAAGGACTGTTAAAATATTTCACTAATTTTTTACCCTTCAATATATTTTTTTATAGACATTAGAGCACATGCACTTAAGGTTTCATGTTTTCTGAATAGCTGAATATGTAAATTAATATATGTAAATACATCTTTAATAGCTAAATATCTAACATACACATTCTTTTGTGAGAGGAAACTTTATAAATATACATTTAAAAGTATTTCCATTAAGTTCATTTAGAAATGCTCAATCATATGAATTCTTCTGAAATCTTTTCATGATGACCCTCACAGCATAATTTGTTTCTAACTCACACTAAATTCAGAATGTTGAAGAATAAGTTAATCATATCTATTTGGTCTTTTAATCCACTCTGCAATTAGGTTTTAAACTCAAATCTTAGAACAGAGGACAGCTTATAAGAGCACTTTCTTCAGGACAAAAAGGGAAAAAGTTGCATTTAAAGAACATATAGAATATAAACATGTTATGAGACTGTGCTGGAGACTAAGTGAAAATAAACCATATAATAACAGGGAAAAGATACATTTACTATATATATTAAATAATAATATTAACTTGGAAAATAATAGAAATAGAAGTTACATTAAGAGGCTCAAATTAGATTTTTAGGTGAATTTGGTATTTTTAAATGCTAATGACAAGAATAAAGGCATCATACAGGACATTTGAAATGTTATTCCAGACAGTGAATAGAATTTATTGTCAAAATGTATCCTGAAATTAAGTAGGACAATGCCTTTAACATCTCCCTTAACTGTTTCATTTTCTTGTGTTAACAGGCTACTGTACACTTGTCTTAAAAATAGAGTCTAGGGATGCCTGGGTGGCTCAGTTGGTTAAGCGGCTGTCTTCGGCTCAGGTCATGATCCCAGAGTCCTGGGATCCAGTCCCACATCAGGCTCCTTGCTCAGCAGGGAACCTGCTTCTCCCTCTGCCTCTGCCTGCCACTCTGCTTGTGCTTGCTCCTGCTCTCTGTCTGACATAAATAAATAAAATCTTAAAAAAAATAATAAAAAAATAGAGTCTATTCAGATATTTATTGGTTATCAATACAAATGAAACCCATATAAAAGACTGACTTCCAGGGGTGCCTTGGTGGCTCAGTGGATTAAAGCCTCTGCCTTCGGCTCAGGTCATGATCCCAGGGTCCTGGAATCAAGCCCCGCATCAGACTGTCTGCTCAGCAAGGAGCCTGCTTCCTCCTCTCTCTCTGCCTACTTGTGATCTCTGTCTGTCAAATGAATAAATAAAATCTTTAAAAAATAATAAATAATAAATAAATAAAAGACTGATTTCCAGATCATGCAAACATCCAATTCTTGTCACCATCAAGCTCCATCATTTAAATGTTTTTTCCCTCACAGTTTATGTTAAAGGTGCTTTTAGAATAAAGGAGAGGGCAAATTTAAAGTCCTGAGTAGCAGAATATTGGTCTTACTGTATATTTACTAAATGCTTGTTATAATTTATCTCTAACTGTTATAAATGTATACGGAAATCTGTTGTAAAATAATTTGTAAATTTTACCGGATGCCTGGGTGGCTCAGTTGTTTAAACGTCTGTCTTCAGCTCAGGTCATGATCCCAGGATCCTGGTATAGAGTCCTTTACTGGGCTCCTTGCTCAGCAAGAGGCCTGCTTCTCCCTCTGCCTGTCCCTCCCCTGCTTGTGGGTGCCTGCACTCTTGCTCACTCTCTCTTTCTGACAAATAAATAAATTAATAAATAATCTTTTTAAAATAATAATTTGTATATTTCATTTATATATGACAAAATAACATTTCAATTTTGCATGGCTAATATTGTTAAATAGCAAAGTTATGAAATTTTGATAAAGAGTGAGGTTATGAATATGTTTGATAGTTGATGCCAGCCTCTCCACATTCAATGCTTTTACTAATATTTGAAAATTCCAAGGATCATATATATTTCTTCCACTTACTTATGGCCTAATTTCCACCTTTGGTTAGACTTCCATTTATCACTTCATATTTTGTAATTGCTTTAATCTTTTTTTTTGTCTTACACTTGCATGAAACATTTCTTACTCTGTTCATTAGAAATCTACTTAGGTTCAAAAAGTTATTTTATTTATATATTATAGAAGTAGCGTTCTGTATAGAATACACTACTTTAAGTAGAATAACAGAGGCTAAAATAATGGCTTGATCTCCATTCCTTCTCTTAAAAAGCTCCCACAACATGGTAAACCTATAATAAGAGAAATATTGGTCCTAAATAAATTTAGCATGAGGAACCAAATTCCTCTACTTTAGAATTTAACAATCTAGACAATAGTCTTGACTATGTTTTTTAATGTGTTAAATATTACTATTTTAGTAATTATTGAATATTTAAAAATTATAGTAAGATATGTCTTTTTTTTCTATTTGGACTGTTATAATCATATTCCATTTAGGTTTTTTTGATTTTTGTTTTCAGGAACTTATAGAATTTCTAATAATACTGGATCATCTTGGTGAGTTCTACAACTCTTAGAGCAAACAAATGTGACATGACATAATTGTCTACATACATGGTGTTGCCCTCAGTAGGATGCACTACCCCACTGTCTTTTCCTGGTTTCCATTTGAACTTTGGATTTTAACTAAAATGTCTTTTCTTCTACAATGTGCCCCCTGATACTACTCTCATTATAACTGTCCTTTGCTCCAATTTGATGGTGATCACAGTAGCAGGGATTGTATCTTTTATTTCTTTAACCCAATCCTTAATACCTGGTACATAGTAGACACTCAATAAAGTTAGAGAATTAAATATTTTTTGATTTCATGAATTTCCCTTTAACTTGTCTTCAATTACCTATAAATAAATGTAATTAATGCTGAATCTGATTAAAACTGTGTACTAGATATAGTTCTTGCTATTTATAAATTATAAAGGACATAAGGAAAAGACAAATCAGGTGGAAAATCTGGTTGGAAAAAAGATGATGGGAGGAGGAGTGAAGATGGCGGAGAAGTAGCAGGCTGAGAGGACATCAGGCAGCAGGAGATCAGCTAGATAGCCTATCAAACCATTCCAAACACCTACAAATCCAGCAGGATATCAAAGAGAAGAAGAGCAACAATTCTAGAAACAGAAAATCGACCACTTTCTAAAAGGTAGGACCAGCAGAGAAGTGAATCCAAAGCGACGGGAAGATAGACCCCAGGGGGAGGGGCCGGCCCCCGGCAAGCGGAAGAACAATGGAGCACAAAATCAGGACTTTTAAAAGTCTGCTCCATGGAGGGACATCGCTCCAGAGGCTAAACTGGGGTGAAGACCTCGCGGGGACAGCATAGACTAAGTTCCCGCGGGGTCACAGAAGGATCGAGGGTGTCTGAGTGTCTCAGAGCTCACAGGTATTAGAGTGGGGATGCCGGCTGCGGAGACAGAGCCAAGGAGTGAGCTTTCAACTCGGGGTTACCTTGAACCGTAATCTGTGACACAGGCTGGTGCTCTGTGCGTGGGGTCCCCACAAGATCCGGGGAGACTCCGACCTGGAGAGCTCAGGGATCTGCAGGGTTCAGAGATTCCAGGTGGGACTCTGCCAGAGACAGAGACTCTTGGTCACAGGCTGGGTGACCTCGGAGCACAGCCAGAGGCCAGTGAGACAGGACTGATTGCACACGATTTTCTCCAAGCGCGGCTGGAGGCTGGGGAGATGGGAGTGATTAAGCGCTTTTCTCTGAAGGTGCACTGAAGACTGGGGCCCCGAGCACTCAGCTCCTCTGAGCCGGAAATTGGACAGCCACCATTTTCATTCCCGTCCTTCTGGAACTCTACAGAAAGCATTCAGGGAACAAAAGTCCCAGAAAGGGAACCTGAGAGGATTACTTAGCCCTGCCCCTGGTAAGGGCGGTGCAATTCCACCTGGGGCAGAGACACTTGAAAGTCACTACAACAGGCCCCTCCCCCAGAAGATCAACAAGAAATCCAGCCAAGACCGAGTTCACTTAACAAGGAGAACAGCGGAATTCCAGAGGAGGAGAAAGCAAAGCATGGAATTCTTGGCGTTCTACCCATGAATCTTTAGTCTTGCAAAGTTAATTAATTTTTTTAAATTTTTTTCTCTTCTGCTAATTTTTTTTAACTTTTACCCTTTCCTCTTTTAATGTTTTTTAACTAGTTTATCTTAATAACTTTCTTACAAAAAATCTTTTTTAAACCTTTATTATTATAGTCATATTTTATGCTTCACTCTATCTAACTTTATTCTTTGTATACACATAGGTTTTTTTTTTCTTCTTAAAAATTTGGGGTACAACTTCTTCTAATAGATCAAAATACACCCCGAATCTAGTATCGGGCTTGATCTAGTCTCCAGCCCAAGGAAGTTCTCTCCACTCTTTTTTTTTTTTACTTTTATTTTATTCTCCCTACCAACATACCTTATCAACTCCTTTGTTGGAAAAAAAAAAAATTAATCTTTATAGTCATATTTCATCCCTTCATTGTGTTTACCCTTATATATGTTTTGCATTCTTTAAAATTTTGGGAGGTAGTTTCTTTTAAGAGACCAAAATACTCCCAAAATTAAGTGGGTGACCCTCTTCTAGTCACCAGTCTAATACATATATATATTTTTTTCTTTTTTTATATATTTTTTCTTTATTTGTGTTCTCTTTTTTTTTTCTCTTTTCTGAACTTTTTTTTACCCCCTTTCTCCCCCCTGCCCATGATTTGGGGTCTCTTCTGATTTGGTTAAAGCACATCTTCCTGGGGTCTTTGCCACCCTGTTAGTATTGCATTTGCTCCTTCATATATTCTTATCTGGACAAAATGACAAAGCGGAAAAACTCACCACAAAAAAAAGAACAGGAGGCAGGACTGAAGGCTAGGGGCCTAATCAATACAGACATTGGTAATATGTCAGATCTGGAATTCAGGATGATGATTCTCAAGGTTCTACCTGGGCTCGAAAAAGGTACGGAAGATATTAGAGAAACCCTGTCCGGAGAAATAAAAGCCCTATCTGGAGAAATAAAAGAACTAAAATCTAATCAAGTTGAAATCAAAAAAGCTATTAATGAGGTGCAATCAAAAATGGAGGCTCTTACTGCTAGAATAAATGAGGCAGAAGAAAGAATTAGTGATATAGAAGACCAAATGACAGAGAATAAAGAAGCTGAGCAAAAGAGAGACAAACAACTACTGGACCACGAAGGGAGAATTCGAGAGATAAGTGATACCATAAGATGAAACAACATTAGAATATTTGGGATTCCAGAAGAAGAAAGAGAAATAGGAGCAGAAGGTATAATAGAGAGAATTATTGCAGAGAATTTCCCTAATATAGCAAAGGGAACAAGCATCAAAATCCAGGAGGTGCAGAGAATCCCCCTCAAAATCAATAGGAATAGATCCACACCCCGTCATCTAATAGTAAAATTTACAAGTCTTAGGGACAAAGAGAAAATCCTGAAAGCAGCACGGGACAAGAAGTCTGTAACATACAATGGTAAAAATATAAGATTGGCTGCAGACTTATCCAGAGACCTGGCAGAGCAGAAAGAACTGGCATGATATATTCAGAGCACTAAATGAGAAAAACATGCAGCCAAGAATACTTTAACCAGCTAGGTTATCAATTGAAAATAGAAGGAGAGATAAAAAGCTTCCAGGACAAACAAAAACTGAAAGAATATGTAAACACCAAACCAGTTCTACAGGAAATATTGAAAGGGATCCTCTAAGCAAAGAGAGACCATAAAAGTATTATCAGAAAGGAACAGAGACACAGTAACAATCACCTTACAGGCAATACAATGGCACTAAATTCATATCTCTCAATAGTTACCCTGAACGTAAATGGACTAAATTCCCCAATCAAAAGACACAGGGTTTCAGAATGGATAAAAAACAGCATCAATATGCTGCCTACAAGAAACTCATTTTAGATCTGAAGACACTTCCAGATTCAAAGTGAGGGGGTGGAAAACAATTTACCATGCTAATGGACATCAGAAGAAAGCTGGGGTGGCAATCCTTGTATCAGATCAATTAGATTTTAAGCCAAAGACCCTGTCCAACAAGAATATCTAACAATTTTAAATATCTATGCCCCTAACATGGGAGCAGCCAACTATATAAACCAATTAATAACAAAATCAAAGAAACACATGGACAAGAATACAATAATAGTAGGGGACTTTAACACGCCCCTCACTGTAATGGACAGATCATCCAAGCAAAAGATCAACAAGGAAATAAAGGTCTTAAGTGACACACTGTAGCAGATGGACATCACAGATGTATTCAGAACATTCCATCCCAAAGCAGCAGAACACACATTCTTCTCTAGTGCCCATGGAACATTCTCCAGAATAGATCACATCCTAGGTCATAAATCAGGTCTCAACCAGTGCCAAAAGATTGGGATCATTCCCTACATATTTTCAGACCACAATGCCCTGAAGCTAGAACTCAGTCACAAGAAGAAATATGGAAAGAGCCCAAATACATGGAGATTCAACAGCATCCTTCTAAAGAATGAATGGGTCAACCAGAAAATTAAAGAAGAATTGAAAAAAATTGTGGAAACAAATGATAATGAAAGCACAATGGTCCAAAATCTGTGGGATACAGCAAAGGCAGTCCTGAGAAGAAAATATATAGTGATACAAACCTTTCTCAAGAAACAGGAAAGGTCTCAAATACACAACCTAACCCTACACCTAAAGGAGCTCGAGAAAGAACAACAAAGAAAGCCTAAACCCAGCAGGAGAAGAGAAATAATAAAGATCAAAGCAGAAATCAATGAAATAGAAACCAAAAAAACAATAGAACAAATCAATGAAACTAGGAGCTGGTTCTTTGAAAGAATTAATAAGATTGATAAACCCCTGGCCAGACTTATCCAAAAGAAAAGAGAAAGGACCCAAATAAATAAAATCATGAATGAAAGAGGAGAGATCACAACCAACACCAAAGATATACAAACCATCATAAGACATATTATGAGCAACTCTATGCCAACAAGTTTGACAATCTGGAAGAAACGGATGCTTTCCTAGAGACATATAAACTGCCAAAACTGAACCAGGAAGAAATAGAAAACCTGAATAGGCCCATAACCAGTAAGGAGATTGAAACAGTCATCAAAAATCTCCAAACAAATAAAAAAGCCCAGGGCCAGACGGCTTCCCAGGGGAATTCTACCAAACACTGAAAGAAGAATTAATTCCTATTCTCCTGAAACTGTTCCAAAAAATAGAAATGGAAGGAAAACTTCCAAACTCATTTTATGAGGCCAGCATCACCTTGATCCCCAAACCAGACAAGGATCCCATCAAAAAAGAGAATTCCAGACCAATATCCTTGATGAACACAGATGCGAAAATTCTCACCAAAATACTAGCCAATAGGATCCAACAGTACATTAAAAGGATTATTCACCACGACCAAGTGGGATTTATTCCAGGGCAGCAGGGTTGGTTCAACATCTGCAAATCAATCAATGTGATACAATACATTAACAAAAGAAAGAACAAGAACCATATGATACTCTCAATAGATGCTGAAAAAGCATTTGACAAAGTACAGCAACCCTTCCTCATCAAAACTCTTTGAAGTGTAGGGATAGAGGGCAATACCTCAATGTTATCAAAGCCATCTATGAAAAACCCACCGCAAGTATCATTCTCAATGGAGAAAAACTGAGAGCTTTTCCGCTAAGGTCAGGAACAGCAGGGATGTCCGCTATCATGACTGCTATTCAATATAGTACTAAAAGTCCTAGCCTCAGCAATCAGACAACAAAAATAAATTAAAGGCATCCAAATCGGCAAAGAAGAAGTCAAACTATCGCTCTTTGTAGATGATATGATCCTATATGTGGAAAACCCAAAAGGCTCCACTGCAAAACTGCTGGAGGTTGTACAGGAATTCAGTAAAGTGTCAGGATATAAAATCAATGCACAGAAATCAGCTGCATTTCTTTACACCAACAACAAGACAGAAGAAAGAGAAATTAAGGAGTCAATCCCATTTACAATTACACCCAAAACCATAAGATACCTAGGGATAAACCTAACCAAAGAGGCAAAGAATCTATACTCAGAAAACTATAAAGTACTCATGAAAGAAATTGAGGTAAGTACTCATGAAAGAAATTGAGGAAGACACAAAGAAATGGAAAAATGTTCCATGCTCATGGATTGGAACAATAAACATTGTGAAAATATCTATGCTACCTAAAGCTATCTACACATTTAATGCAATGCCTATCAAAATCCCATCCAATTTTTTCAAAGAAATGGAACAAATAATCCTAAAATTTATATGGAACCAGAAAAGACCTCGAATAGCAAAAGGAATATTGAAAAAGAAAGCCAAAGTTGGTGGCATCACAATTCCAGACTTCAAGCTCTACTACAAAGCTGTCATCATCAAGACAATATGGTACTGGCACAAAAATAGACACATAGATCAATGAAACAGAATAGAGAGCCCGGAAATAGACCTTCATCTCTATGGTCAACTAATCTTCGACAAAGCAGGAAAGAATATCCAATGGAAAAAAGACAGCCTCTTCAACAAATGGTGTTGGGAAAATTGGACAGCTGCATGCAGAAAAATGAAATTGGACCATTTCCTTACACCACACACAAAAATAGGCTCAACATGGATGAAGGACCTCAACGTGAGAAAGGAATCCATCATAATCCTTGAGGAGAACATGGGCAGCAACCTCTTCGACCTCAGCCACAGCAACTTCTTCCCAGGAACAATGCGAAAGGCAAGGGAAGCAAGGGAAAAAATGAACTACTGGGACTTCATCAAGATCAAAACATTTTGCACAGCAAAGGAAACAGTTAACAAAACCAAAAGACAACTGACAGAATGGGAGAAGATATTTATAAACGACATATCACATAAAGGGCTAGTATCAAAAATCTATAAAGAGCTTAACAGACTCAACACCCAAAGAGCAAATAATCCAATCAAGAAATGGGCAGAGAACATGAACATATATTTCTGCAAAGAAGACATCCAGATGGCCAACAGACACATGAAAAAGTGCTCCACATCACTGGGCATCAGGGAAATACAAATCAAAACCACAATGAGATACCACCTCACACCAGTCAGAATGGCTAAAATGAACAAGTCAGGAAATGACAGATGCTGGCGAGGATGTGGAGAAAGGGGAACCCTCCTACACTGTTGGTGGGAATGCAAGCTGGTGCAACCACTCTGGAAAACAGCATGGAGGTTCCTCAAAAAATTGAAAATAGAGTTACCTTATGACCCAGCAATTGCACTACTGGGTATTTACCCTAAAGATACAAACGTAGTGATCCAAAGGGGCACGTGTACCCTAATGTTTATAGCAGCAATGTCCACAATAGCCAAGTTATGGAAAGAACCTAGATGTCCATCAACAGATGAATGGATAAAGAAGAAGTGGTATATATATACGATGGAATACTATGCAGCCATCAAAAGAAATGAAATCTTACCATTTGCGACGACATGGATGGAACTAGAGCGTATTATGCTTAGCGAAATAAGTCAACTGGAGAAAGACAACTACCACATGATCTCCCTGATATGAGGAAGTGGAGATGCCACTGGGGTGGGTGCTAAGGGGTAGGAAAAGAAAAAAATGAAACAAAATGGGATCGGGAGGGAGACAAACGAAAAGAGACTCTTAATGTCATAAAACAAACTGAGGGGGGTAGGGGGGTTGGGAGAGGGTGGTGGGGTTACATTATATGTTTAAATAAAAATAAATTTAAAAAAAGATGATGGATGGCTTTTCTTAGCTTCTGACATGATAAATATTATGTGCTTATTCTTGGTTCAGATATGAAGAACCTGTTTCAAATTTCCTATAAAGTTAGATTCTGAGGGAGAACCCATATTCCATTATTTTTTTTCCTCTCTTTCTCTCTTTCTCTCTCTCTCTTTTTTTTCCCCAAAACCCAATCTCACTAATGGAATTCAGTGTTTGGGCTGTAAATATTTTAAATTGAGCATTTGAGGGCTTTCAAGAAATAAGTATATGCATTTAGAATTTGTCCTCGTACATTGCTTGTCCTCATACTTTGTATTTGATTTAGCTTTGACTACAGCCATATTCTCAGAATAATCCTTCTTGACATTCTGAAAATCCTATGTACTTAAGATAAACCATATATTCAACCACCTCTATCTTATAATGTCTATAAAAACTTATGCATTTAATAAATAATGTCAAATTAATAAGACTAAATCCCACTCCCCATAGCCCTATGCAAATAAATAAGGCATTAATTTCCCTAGGATAAAGCTAAACTCCCAGGACATATTTCAAAGCCATTTTCAATTATCATAATTTGTGAGATTCCTTCAGTCATGAGTGAATAATAATGCCCTTCCATTTTCAATGTCACTTTTAGATGTTTTTTATTTCCACCACACCACTTTTCAAAAATGTCTGTGGAATATTTAATCATGAAAATCTGTAAAATTTAAAAACTCTGAACTTTACTACAAACTTTGTTTCATCTATGAAGGATACATTTTTCATACATATTCAAGTTTTCTTGTGAGAGTCAATATTTTGATACTTCTTTACCAAGCAAATATCTAATGACCAATAATCTGTGATTTAACAATGCTTTCTATTTTTAGTGATACTACTTGTAATATCTAGAGCTATTGTATCAGTGAAATCCTAATGCAACCCTATTATGCCAGATTTCCAGAACATACAGTATTCAGTTCCTTCTCTGAATGAATTAAGATATATTTACCTTAAAATAAGAATCTCCTTGTCACAAGACCTATTGAACTTCAGCATATATTGATTGGTATCTATATACCTAGTTGGGACTTGAATTATTATCTTGCTATATATTAGGCTATGAAGACTAAACACATACTTCTTTGCTCACTTTTACTTATATAAAGATCCTTAAAAAGGAAAAATATATATATATATATACATAATTCCCATTGTCATTCTCTTCTCATTTATTCTTCTGTGTGTAAAGCTTCTAGAACTCTGGGACACAGAGGTTTCCAAAATATTGTACACATTAAAATCACTCTCAGCTCTATGTCCAGAGACTCCAAAGAAGTATACCCAGGACACCACAATATCAACAAGTCCACTGGATGATTCTGGTACTTGTACCACATGCTGAGAATCACTATTCTAGGTTATGAAATTCTAGGTTCGGAATCCATGGAAAATTGTGAGAAATTCCTGAGAGACAATATGTTGACCTTTTTTCCCCACTGTGTTTCAGTCATTTATAATATCACTTTGTATGAAGGCAATTAAGGTTAAGTTGATTGTGATCCTTAATTTAAGCTAAATAAAATTCATATATTCCAAATAGGAGTTATATGAAAGAATGGCTGGCAAAAAGTTGGATATTCATTTTAATAATGAAAGGCTTTTAAGTGATAAAGAAAAAGGGAGAGGAAAAGGAGAATCATAGGATACAAACACAGTCATAGAAATCACCATTATGGGCAATGACATCAAATAGATCTCAGAATTAAATAACAAAAGGAGGGACAGTGCAAAGTCAGGATGATAAAAAAAAAATGAAAGTAACTAGTAAATATGGGTATGATATGACCATTATTATCTCAAATACTGTGCAAATGATGATTAAAAGTTCATCTTGGGGTGAAAAAATATTAAAATTTCTTAGCCCTGTATCCTAGGTTTGACTAAGCTTATAAAATTATATGCATTATAACTAACCACATTGTTCTCAAACCTAAACTGAGCACATACATCCATGAAAAAAATATATTAGATGCTAGTAAAATGTCTTGTGATAAGATAATATATTCTCAGTGGTATAGTTTAGATGATCAGAACAAAGCAATACATAGTGACAGAGGTAAAAGGCATCATGGCATCCTGATCAGTCATTTTGTGTGCTACAGAGTTTTGACAATGTGGACACAGAACAGAACGATAATCAATGCAACAAATGTTTTTTCCTCCTGGTATTATGATGTTCTTTAGTGTTCTTGTTTCCTGTTGTAGATTACAATATCCTAATAGGAAAAGATCTTGGTTATTTAAATTTTGAAATTTTCTTGCTATATGATGCAATTCTGAATAGCTTTACGTGTTGCTTTAATCTATGCCTAAGGTGAGGTTGGTGGACCTATACCCAAGTATGTGCATAATAAAGTAATTTCAGAAGTGGAGTTCATCAACCTGTGAACTGTATTTAAAACTGGGTGCCACCAGCAGATGTATATGTTCTACCCTTAACAAGGTATGATGTGGTTTTGATTTTTTTTGTAACTTTGCCAAAGTTTCTCTCATGTTTCTTTTGACTATTCTCAGTTCTCAATGTGACACTGGAACTCATACTTGGTAGCTAATAACTCAAAATGGCCACTAAAAAGCCAATATCATTTTTAATTTATGTAATTGCCCAGGTCCTTTCTCTGCCTATTCTCCACATTTGCCACTTTCTGATTATCAAATAATACAAAGTAAGTTATATTATAGGAAAACCTAGAAAGCTACAAGTTCTCAGTAGTATTCTTTGATTCAAATTACTCCAGTGCTCATGCTTAAATTGGACAACATCTGTCATATTTATTGTCTAATTATGCTCAAAGTTTCATTCAATAATCTAAGCAAATATTTACTGAATGCATAGTAGATGTCTGGCACAGTTTCTGGGCTCTGGATATATAGCAACATACAAAACCAGCAATAACACTGATGTATTAAGCTTCTATTCTAATGAAGGGAGATTAAAAACAAAACATGTAAAATGTGAGGTGGACATAAGTAACGAGCACAAAAATAACACACAGTGAAAGATAAGAGAATGATGTTGCATTGCGTTGTTATATGGAACAGCCAGAAAAATCTTAGATGTTTTCTGAGATGCAATCCTTACTCTACTCAGTGTGGGTCACTTTTCTTATTGTATCTTGAGTAATACTCTTTTCTAGGATAGTCTCTTCACATTGTTTACCAGTGTCATTTTGGTTAAAGTAAAGAAAAAAGTAAAAACAAAGATGGATCTTAAGGGCTGCCTGGGTAACTCAGTGGGTTAAATGCCTGCCTTCAGCTCAGGTCATGATCTCAGGGTCCTGGGATTGAGCCTCCCTTGGCTCCTGGCTCAGCAGGGAAACTGCTTCTCCCTCTCCCTGTGCTGCATACCCTCCTTGTATACTTTCTCTCTCTCAAATGAATAAAGAAAATATTTTTTTTTAAATGGAGCTTAAAACAAAGCCCTCCTTCCACATGTATGACTTAGGAAAACTTCCCATCTACCAAAAGAATCTCAAGTATTGTGAAACTGGGACTCACTCTCTCAAATGGCCATAGCTCAGGTCCAATTATTCTCATAGGTACAATTTAACTAGGAGTTGGAAGTTTCAGTGAGTATGCACTGCTTTCCAAAGTACTGGCTCTATTAAGGGAAACCACATATAGCTCTGCCATACTAGGGTTTAAAGTCACAACTCTGGATCCTTCAAGTACATTAATATCCCATGTTCTCAAGTCTGCACTGGCCTGAGTACCTCTATGAGTCATACATAGCTTCAGCTTCCACTTTACTGCTACAGCTAGGAAGTTCGTTTTAGTAACTGAAGATTTCTCTTTTCTCTTTTCCTCTTCTCAGCTATGCCTTTGCATTGACAATAATATATTTTTTAGGCCTGTTGCTGTGTTTGAAACTTAAGGTTATGGAGGTTGGTAGAAGTGGGAATGTGTTCTAGATTTTACTCAGTCCCCTATCAGAAGACCTCTCAACTAGCGATTGAAGAGTCTGCAGTGTTTTCTATATACTAAATTTCAATCTAAAACCATTCATAAGAAAGAAGTATGAATAATATGCTTGATGTATTTTAAGGATTCACAGCAACCACTTAATTTATGGTGACAAGTACTACCTTACTAATTAGAAATTACCTAACTCTGCATCAAGTAAGATAAAAGCCAAGTTCTTTTTTTTTTTTAGAGAATGAAAAAAGTAAGCTTGAAGGATCAAAATTTAGAAAGGTCAGTGTTCATATTTATCCTTCCCTTTCTCTGTTTACTCTAGAAATCATGGTAGGAGTAATATACTACCTTATTGTCAATCAAGGACACATTGGACCATTGAAAATGCACTTTGAATGACTGAGGAAAACAAAGTCACCATGTTTGGCTTTAGACAAAGACCTTAAGAGATTTAAGTTATGCTTCAAGCTATATGACTCTCAATTATAAACATCCATACATGATGGTTACAGAATCCTCTCCCACTAATTGTGTAATAGAGCCTGTGGAAATGCTTTTTCAAGAGATACAAAACACACACTGACTTATAAAATGTCCTTTCTTTCACAGAGTAGGTGGCAAGAAAATTTCTCCTCTGAAGGGGATAAACAGACTATCACTTTTAAGGATAAAGGAAGACTTTAAATGCTATATTTAAAATTCCATATCCAACTGATATTAGTATGGTTATGAAGCAAGAATATGGACTTAGTTTAAATGGAGAGTAATTATTATATCCATAAGAATTTCACACCACATATTTCTCTCTTACATTTTCCAAATTAATTAGAAATCTCCTCAAAATTTTATCAATTTTACTGATATTAAAATATGTTAAAAATAAATTCTATGGAGAATTGAAAGTGATTTTACTGTGCTGTTTTAATTCTTTTCTTAAGCCATATATCATAGTGTGTAAACATTTGTGTTTTGCATTTTTATGAATGATTCATATGTGTGATTGTTTTGTTTTTATACCTACAAGAACAATTTCAGTAGAGGAGTAGCTTTTTTTAATCCTGGGAATTATCACACAGCTTGCAGAAGAAATCTCTCTTTAACAAGTTTAGGGCAATGATGCCTGGAGGCCTCAGTCAATTAAGAGTCCAGCTCTTCATTTCAGCTCAGGTCATGACCTCAGGATCTTGAGACCAAGCCCTGCCACCTTGGGCTCCACAATGTACATGGAACCTGCTTAAGAGTCTCTCTCCCTCTTCCCCTCTTTCTCTTCCTTTGCTCCTACTCCCAACTCAGGCTCTCCCTTCCCTCTCTCTCTTTCAAAAAAAAAAAAAAAGAAGAAGAAGAAGAAGACGACAACATTAAGTACAACTATGAATAATGTAAAGGAAGCCATCAGAAACTATCTTCATGGAAGTAAGAGAGGTATAAATGGTTAAGATTATGTTAAAACTTCACCCTCACTCACTGAGTTAGAATTTCCAGTTAACAATTCTTATAAGTTTAAATACCAGCTCAAAAACCTTTTGGCTAATTCATATGCTACCAAGCTACCTCCTAATTGCAGAAACTCAGTTTCCTAAATGTCTTGGATATGGATAGGGAATTTAAAACAGCAAACCCCATAACCATGCTAAACAGTAATAAACACAATAAAACACAATAAAAGAAAAACAGACAAAAAGTGTGAATAAAGGAACTAAAATTTATATAGTACCATTTTGAGAAAAAAATTAAAGCAATTAGAAAGTATACTCCTAAAAGTACAAGCCAAGATATCTGATCTACCTAGAGTATCCAGGTAAGAAAAACAGTATAAACAAATTATTGTTTCTGACTTTGATTTGACTGCTAGATGAAGGGATGGATATTAAAAGCATCCTTTTGAAATAGACTCAGAAAAATAAGATATTCATGTTTCTCCTCAAAGCCCATCAGAAAACTCTCTGTACATCAGAGGTTCTTAACAAGCAAATTGGATGATCCACTCTGGATGAAAAATCAGTACCCTTGCCATCCAGTCCAGTGCAAGGAGGATCTTCAGACATTTTATGGACTCATAAAGAGATGCAGGTTGTTCTAGGACTTCTACTCTTTAGGAAAAACTTGACTAGGACAGACTCTGATCTAGAATGTGTGTTTCTAGCAATGAAAACAAACAAACAACAAAAAACAAATAAGAAACTCTTATGGTCCAGATACCATGTCTTTAAGAGACCAACCTAGAGGCAAGTTATACCGAGCTCCTTTATGTTATAAGCTGAAGTTAAGTTCCTTCTCTGGAATAGACCTTATTTTGAAGATGGGTGAACCTCTTCTCTTTCCAAATAACTCTACCAATACTTCTAAAAAAACATGATTTTTGCAAGCATTATACACTGTCTTGTTCTTTTGCACAATATTGAGTAACACATAAAGCTCATTCAACATTCAGGATTCTCTAGTTTATCATCCAGAAACAGTTCCTACTGAATGGTGCAATGACATACTGACTTGTAGGATGTGATTAGGATCAGATGCCAGTTAATGGTACAGTTTTTCCTGTAGATAGAATACATGGGTCCCAGAACTAATAGCTGAAGTTGGTAGTGACTTCATATTTATAACCAAATATACACCTTTATAATATTTTAAACTTTTTTCCCCCAAAACTTCATGTTCTATAGAATTTAAGATTTTACTACCCTAGGGATAAATACTTTCTACTACAGGACTGAACAATAGTTCCAATGATTTGGATCTAAGAGCTGGTCATTAGCATTGTTCATGCCCCTTAACAAATAAAGGGGTTGGGAGAGAAGGGTATTTCAGTGTTGGATGAGTATTTCACAGTAATAAAATAGTAATAAGGAACAATAAGATAACCACTATAAAATAGGAGCTTAGAAAAGTACAGGTGGAGGGACGCCTGGGTGGCTCAGTTGGTTAAGCGGCTGCCTTCGGCTCAGGTCATGATCCCAGCGTCCTGGGATAGAGTCCCACATCAGGCTCCTTGCTCCGTAGGGAGCCTGCTTCTCCCTCTGCCTCTGCCTGCCTCTCGGTCTGCCTGTGCTCTCTCTCTCTCTCTCTCTCTAACAAATAAATAAATAAAATCTTTAAAAAAAAAAAAAAAGAAAGAAAAAAAAGTACAGATGGAACTCAAATGATTGGGACTTTTTTTCCCCTGACCATGTCCAAAGTTATGGTAGGTTACTAGAAAGCAAGACAGAAAGGATTGTGAAGGCTTTGAATCACTTAAAGAATTTTTGGATTACCCACCAGTGAAAGGAAAACAAACAAACAAACAAAAACAAAACAAAACTATTACAGACCTGGTTTAGAAAGCTCTGATCTCTGCCACAATCACTAAGGTAAGGAAACTAAGAAAGAACATTTGGGATGGATACCTACAGTTACACAGGCACCTTTATTTCAGTTTAGAGAAACATAAACTTCTCCCACCCCTGCAACTCTAGGTCCTACAATTATGACTACTACTAATCTACATGGGCAATCAATTTAGGAACACATAAAATATATAACCCTCACTCTTGTATGTTGGCATCAAAAATCCAGCATCTCCACTTCCTCATATCAGGGAGATCATGTGGTAGATGCAACAGGGGTGGGAGTTAAGGTGGTAGGAAAAGTAAAAATGAAAGAAGATGGGATCGGGAGGGAGAAAAACCAAAAGAGACTCTTAATGAATGTCATAAAACAAACTGAGGGGGGTGGGGGGAAGAGGGGGTGGGTGAGGGTGGTGGGGTTATATCATATGTTTAAATAAAGCTTAAATAAAGTAAAAAAAAAAAAAATCCAGCATCTCCGTGACTGGGGTGAGCCCTATATACAGGAGAAGTCACAGAGTCATTCTCCACCTCAACTGCACCTTCCAAACTTCACACAAGTTTGGAAATTCACACAAATGTAGCAATCAGTGAAAAATAAGTCATATCTAAAAACCTAGTTACAAGGCCATCTGGGAAGTGGAATATGCTGTTGGTTTTACCAGCTTCTGGAAGAAGAGTGTGGTTAAATGGATATATTGATTGATGATCTATACCATATGAAGAAAATCAACTACAGCTTGGGGTCCAGTTACAGAGAAAGAATCATACTCTCACTTCATAATCCAAATATATTTTAACCACATGTCTTGTTATAATCTTCCCTTCCACTGATCTTTTCCCTACTAATATATATATATATATATATATATATATTAGTAGTGTATATATATTAGTAGTATATATATATATAAACTGTATTTGTTATAGATCAATTTACCTCTACATTCATAGTTTATATACTATCAGATCATATTATAACATTCTATAGGAGACAGGATCATCACCCAAAGCCAAGGACTTGTAACTGGGATTCAGCCCATCACCCTGTGTAGACATTATATGCAGTGGTGTGTGTGTGTACCTGCAGGCACATACTACAATTAAGTGTGGGGACAGTTTTAAAACTACCTATAGAAAGAAATATGTGTGCCAGTATCTTTTTATATTTTAAACACACAAGGAATAAATATAGTAGATACCTGTTACCTAAACATTCTCTCTCATCCCTTTTCTTTAAAAATCAGTATCCCTCTTTTCCTTTATAGAACAATTCTCACATTCCCCGTATTCTTCATGGAAATATCAAAGATCTACCTATTACTCTGCACATTCCTTGCTGAATATGTGACCCAATTGGACACATGTGGTTCATGTGGACCAAGTGGCTGTTTTTAAACTTCTGGAAAATGCAGAAGGTTCATGGATCCCATGATTCCTATGTTTTTCTTTCCATCTCTTTATTTCTGTGAATATCTTAGTATTATTCTAATATTTCTGTCTTAGTTTGGGCTGCTATAACAGAATTCTGTAGAGTGGGTAGCATAAACAATAGAATTTTTTTTTCACAGTTCTTACTTTGTCTTCAAATGGCAGAGAAAGAGATCATCCCTCTGTGTCTCTTATCATAAAAGCACTAATTACTTCCAGTAATTAGTAGAGCCCTATGATCTAATTACTTCCTAAAAGTCTCACCTCCAAATATAGTCATATTGTGGATTAGGGATTCAACATATGAATATTGGGGGGACACATTCAGTCCAGAGCAATAATCATGCTATGAATATTATATTCATTTTTCATTTATATTAATTTATGCAATAATGAAATTTATGCAATAATGAAATTCATTTATGCATAAATGAAATTTATGCAATTTATAGTCATAACCATACTTACGTGTCCTGGGTACTATGAGAATTATTTCACATGTTTTCTCATATTTAATGCTGTAATAAGGTGCAAAATAAATGTTATTCAAATTTTACAGATTAGGAAATGAAGTCTTTAGAGGGAGGTGGGTGGGCCAAATTGTTGATGGGTATTAAGAAGGGCACTTGTTAGGATGAGCACTGGGTATTTATTTTTTTTTTAAGATCTTATTTATTTATTTGAGAGAGAGAGTATCTCGGTGTGCATGAGTAAGGGGAGAAGCAGAGGGAGAGAGAGAGAAGGAGATTCCCCTGCTGAGCAGGGAGCCCAACAGGGGCCAATCCCAGGACCCTGGGATCATGACCTGAGCTGAAGGCAGGTGCTTAACGGCTGATCCACCTAGGCACCCCAGCACCAGTGTTATATCTATGTGATGAATCACTAACTTCTACTCCTGAAATAAACAAGCAAAATACATTAAAAAAAAATAGAATTGTTACACTGTAGCGTAAATGGAATTAAACTAATACACTTTAGGTCTCAGAAGAAAAAAAAAAGAGGGAGATTTAGAGAGAGAGACATAGGGAGACCTAGCGATAATATTATGTGACAAGAGAAGCAGAGGTTAGAGCACAGCAGCCACAATCCAAGGAACACCAAGGAATGCCTGCAAGGCTGGAAGAGGCAAAGAGGTTTTAAGAAGAGAGCATAGTCCTGTTGATGCCTGGTTTGAGACTCCTAGCCTCCAGAACTATGAGAGAATCAGTTTCTGCTGTAAGCCACCCAGTGTGTGGCAATGTCGTGACAGCTCTAGGAGGCTAATATATGAGCAATTCCTAAAGAAAGAAAACACTAAACTTAAGAAGAAAAAAAAAAAAGGAAATGAAGACTTTAGAGAATCAGTGTAACTTGAGTAAAGTATCAAAACTAGAAACCACTGAAGACAGGATCCAAGTTACGGCTCTCTGACGTGAAAGCTATATTCTTAAATAACAGTATTTTACCTATATGTAATTTTCAATAAAAAAAACTACTAACAATTTTATAGAACCAATGTTATATTTTTATGACTGATATTTTTTCCACCCAGAATCTTGGAGAATAAAAAAATATTGGACCAGAAGTAGTATTCAATCTTCTAATAACAAAGTACAGGGGGTGGGGGGAGGAAAAAGAGTATTTACTCATAGTCTGTATGGAAAAAGGCCTATAGTTTTGGCTAATAGGAAAAGATAAGCCTGACATAGTAAAAGTTTCTCTGGTATTCAGAAAACTGGTATTCAGAAAAAGGTAAACACATGTATATACATACAAAATATATCTCATGACACACTAAGACTTTCTGTTGAGGTTTCTTCTCCTTAGCACCAACATATGTGTGAAGTAAAAACTACAGAAACAGAAAAGTATTGATTCTCAAGTGATGATATGAGCATTCCATACCATGTATAACATGTCCTAAGCATGCAACTGATCCCAGTGTGGATACAACACTTCTAAATAATCATCCATTCTGCCAAGGAAGATTAACATTCTGTGATCGCTAGTGACAACTTTCGAGTATTCAAACGGTCATTCCCCAAGCTCTTTATATATGATCAGAGATGATTTTGTCACTTCCTAGACCTAGTGAATTAAAGTGTAGGTTACTGGTGTTGATACATTTATAACTTTAAGAATAACATGAGTGTCTAATGGACAAGTGGTATTGGTATGTAGTAAATGACATGGTCAAGTGAAGAGTCAGATTTTGTTCTAGTCCTGGATGTGCTCCATGAAAACCATGTCCCCAGGAAAATTATTAAAATTACGTAGAATTAGTTCTACATTGGCAAAGTTAGGTAGTGTGATTGGATATTCACCAAAGATACATTTCACCTTTCTCATAATAAATTACTGAACTCTGGGGCGCCTGGGTGGCTCAGTGGGTTAAAGCCTCTGCCTTCGGCTCAGGTCATGATCTCAGGATCCTGGGATCGAGCCCCGCATCGGGCTCTGTGGAGAGCCTGCTTCCTTCTCTCTCTCTCTCTCACTCTCTGCCTACTTGTGGTCTCTGTCTGTCAAATAAATAAATAAAATTTAAAAATAAATAAAAAAATAAATTACTGAACTCTAATAAGCCCTCTATGGCACTGTAATGCAAAAAAATTGTTTTCTAAAGTTGCCATAAAGATAATACTATCCACTATTTACTCTGGAAGCAAGATTTTGATTTTTAAGGCACCTAAATATTTCCTTCAAAAATTACAGAAGCAAATTTTTATGTGTGTTTATAAATGTACCATAAATACTTGATTCTAAAGTATACCACCTACATAACATGGTTGAAACCAGGGGAGAAACTGCAGAATTGGGTGCCAGCATATTAACGTGGACATGTTTTAGCTTTATTTTGGTCATTTTGAAGTTACAGATAACATTATACAACTTGAAATTATCTAAACCTTATTTTTATTTTATTTCTTTGCTATAGCAAAGCATAAGAGCCAAAAATCAAAATTTGCAAAACATAGCAGGCATCATGAAAAGTGAGTGTCTGTATTGTCTTTCTTCTTTCATACTGACAAAATTAATTTTGAAATGCTGACAGAAAATTCAAATTGTAGTCTGACAAAAAAAATTCACAAAAGTCTTTGCCTCTATTCCTTACAGCAGAAAAACATTTTTTGTTATAAAACTCATAACTAGGGATAAATTCTTCAGTGGAACATAAGGATAACTTTGTGGTTTTACTTTTATACACGTATGTGGTTTTACTTTTATATGGAAACTAAAACGGCAGTTCTTTTATAGTGTTCTGGATGTAGGAAGTGAAAGTCTTACACTAAAATAAAATATTAACTATATATTATTTATTTAAAAAGAGAATACACTCTCACCTGGCTTTATTTGAATAATCCATTTTGGTATGCCTGTGATGTTTACCTAGATAGAATGTCAACTTATTTACAGAAAATTAAAATCTATGTGGAAAATATAACATCTATTAATTATTTTTCTGTTGAAGACAAATAATAAGTGAGTAGATTCTAATAATTAAATTAAAAAGCTCCCTAGAAGGTTGGATAATTGTTTATCTATGCTCATATTTCACAACTAAAGATGCAAATTACTCACAGTGGCTGTAAGTAAAATATGGGTCTTCAAATATTCATATGGAATTAAGGGAATTGAAGGATGCAAAGAGAGTTTGTAAAACCTGCTTATCTTACAGGTAAGTAACTTCTTCAGAGGAAAACATTTAGATCATATTAAAGCTGAATTTAGAATCTCACTTCCAGATTTATTTCAATTCAGTATCAGTTCCTGGATGGATTCCATTATCCTCAGAATATTACTAAAGAATAAAGGAGAGAAGAAAAAAAATGTTGGGAAACAAAGACCAATAAATGCAAACCCAAGAAAATAACTCAGATAAAAATATATATCAAAGGCTGCACTTGCTTTCAGCATATGGAGATTAAATAAAATGGCCAAGCTTTCTCCTAAAGGAGGGATATAGAAGGTTCAAGATTATTGAATCATGCCGGTAACATTGTTACCACCAATAAATTACTCTCAGTTTTTCTCAATTTTTCTCCAGACATAAAATTTTAGTTCTAACTTTTCCATTGTCTTCATTTCACTTCAGTCTGGCTTTAGCTCCCATTTCACAGAAATTTCTTTCATTAAGGTTACAGTGACCTTTATGACTTTCAAGTGAATGTCCAATTTCTTCTTACCTTGTCTGACATCTTAACTTTGAATACATGTTGCTGCAACTTTCTTCTTGAAATATATTCCCCAGCTTCTATTTATGATTTTTCTCTAATATCTCTGCACTCTCTTCAGTCTTCTTTACTGACTGCTCTCCTTCCTCCAGCCCTTTAAATAATGGAGCACGTCAAAGTCTGGCTCTCATCTATTTTTGCTTTCCCTACACTCTCTCTAGGAGATCTCATCCATTTCATTTCAGTTTCACTCTGTACACAAAACACACAAATGTCTATCATAATCCTGAACCAGTCTTTTGTGTATGAGAAATCTAATATCCAATCTTCATTTGTCATATATGAGATGTCTCTAAGACCTTTTGATACTAAGATGCCCAAAAGCAAACTCACAATCTTCTTCCTTGAAGATGAATTGCAAAATGATGTTTAAGTTGGTATTTCTTTACTATTAACTGTATCCAATGCAAAAAGAATTCCTTCTATTCCATAGAAGATCTATTTCAGACTATATTCTTCTGTATCAAATTTCTTTTTACAAACCTCCATGACAGCCACTGCAATTTTATCCTGACTTCTCAAATAACCTCTTAATCTATAAAAAAGAATCATGCTCTGAGTTGTAAATATAATATTATAAATCCAATATTCTTAGTTACTCCATTTACTCATCATTTGTTTACAAATCTTGAACTTATAGCAATGAAATACAGAAGACTAGGTCCCTGATCTCAAGGAACTTACAGTCTAATAAGAGGAAAACATAATAAAAATGTATACAAATAAGGTGATTTCAGTTAGCAATTAAATATCACCTAGAAAGTTAAACAGGAAAATGTGCTCAGGTTGTCTTAGAGTTAGACGGTATTTTAGCTTGAACGTGAGGACAGTTCTTTAAGCAGGAAATATTTTTAGTAAAACCAGAAAAATGGAAGGATCAGGAGAACAAAGATCAGGAAGAACAACTGAGGCAAGGATGTAGATGTTTAGATGGCCTAGTCTGGTGGGAGAAGGCTGAGTGAGTATGCATGACTGAGAAAAAGGACAAGAATAAACAGGAAATGGTCAGCGGAGAGTTCATAGGATATGTGTGGAGGGGGAAAAAGAGGGGCAGAAGGGGGCAGATAAAAGAAGATGAAGTTGGGGTGGGAAGTGAGAGAAGCAATAGCCCACTCATATAAGGTTTTTGCCTATGGAAAATTTGGTTTTATTCTAAGTGTAATGGGAAACCACTGGGAGTGAGAGGTTTAAGGGGGATCAAAGATACCACTTGGTTTACATGTCTAAAAGCTTAACCTCATTAGGATGAAAGTGTCAGTCCTGCGGTGGCAAAACCTAGGAGATGCAAAACTCAGAAGTAGTTGGATGTCCTGTTTCTACCTTGTGGAGGAAACCAAACCACAATACAAATTAAAACAAAAATTGGAGAGAAGCAAAAAAAAAGGAAAGGCAGTAAGGGTTCTACATTAGTTGTCTTTGATGAGTAGCAAATTACCTCAGATCTTAGAAGCTTAGAACAGCATTTATTATCTCATGGTTTCTGTGGGGCAGGAATCTGGCACAACTTATCCTGCACCTCTACTTCAGGGTCTCTCAGAAACTACAAATATGACAGCTGGGCTTTAGTCATCTCAAATCTCAACTGAGTAAAGATTTCCTTCTAAGATCATGTGACTAATGGCAAGATTCCATTACTGGAAGGTTGTCAGAATGACAGCCTTATTCACTCACTGACTATTGGTCATAGGTTGCCCTTAGTTCCTTGCCAGATGGGCTTCTCAAGAAATGCAGTTTGCTTCATAAAAACATACATGCTTAGGGGCACGTGGGTGGCTTGCTTGGTTGTGTCCAACTCTTTATTTCAGCTCAGATCATGATCTCAGGGTTGTGAGATGGAGCCCCGGGTCAGGCTTGGCACTGGGTGTGGAGCCTGCTTAACATTCTCTGTTTCCACCTCTGCCCACTCCCTCACCCCCCCCCCCATTAAAAACAATATAATGCTGAGAAGGTAAAGAGAAAGAGAGTATGGTAGAAAGACAAAAGTCACAGTCTTTTAAAAGCTAATCGTGGAAGTAGAATTATAAAAATGTTGACCTACTCTCTTTGCTAGAAACAAAGCATTAGATGCAGCCATGTTCAAAAGGAGATCACACATGGGCAGAAATACCAAGACGTAGAGATCACTGGAAGTAATAGTAAATGACTCCCTACCCCACACTATCCTCTGGCCTCCACTAATTTATGTCCATCCCAAATGTAAAATATCTCCTTTCAAGTTCCCCAGAAATCTCATTTCATCATATCAGCTCAGACTCCTGAGCTCTTCCTTATTAAAATTACTTTTAACTCCTTGTTCAGTACCTGTGATCTATGATACCTATTGTAATCATGTCGAGCAGAAGGATCATTTAGCCAGTCTTCCCAAATTCCTCAACCATGTATTCACAGGATTTAATAAAATTCTTATTTTAAGCACCTAGATTTTGTGGCATTTTGTTATATAGCAAAAGAAAAACTAGGAGTCCCAGTTCCCAAAACAACAGAAATGCAGGACCACAAAATGCACTCTGCAGTATCAATGTGTCAAAGTCTTGAAGCAAAGCATCCTTATGTTTCATGGTCAGATGCTCAGAGCACTATCCTCTGGGAAAGTAGGCACTGAAGGCCAAAGAGCTACAGTATAGGACACGGGGGGGGGGGCGGGGGAAGGGTATAGGTGTTAGCACTGACCTTGATGCTCACAGAAGGCTTTTCAGTATGGGGCACACAGGTTAAGCCATTCAGAGTCTATAGGTAGGGGGATAACGCTGGTAACCATTAAAGGTAGCAGGACACAGTGTGCCAAAATGTGTTGTGTTGGTATATTACTTTAAGGTGTAGGCACTTGAAAAAAAGCAAATTTAGAAAGAGGTTTTCTCTAAATTCTCCTTATCTGACTAAAGACAGATCCTATGAAAGGAGCTCAATGACCATAAATGCCCTTCCTGGGAGTTTGATCAGCCAGGGAAGATCAACTCTTACCAAGGAAGAGGAGACTAGAAGTTGCTAACTGACCCAAACCATTGCAAACTGACACACCACACATCTGTTCTTCTGAGAGCTCATTTATCTTTCCTAAAAATCACATTGTCCTAAGATAACCATATCCCCTTCGCTTTCCCTATTAAGATGGACTTATTAATCCTGAATTCTAAACCACTCTGGAGAGAATCCATTTTCCCTGGGTATCTTCATGTTTACATGACCTATACATGTTCAGAAACTTTGTTCATTCTTCTCTTATTTATCTTTTATTAGAGGGGTCTCAGCCAAGAGCTCAAAAGGGAAGAAAATTACTGTTACTCCTTTATATCACTCAAAGGAAATGCATTATTTCTACACACATCAAGAACTGGTGGAAGACCCATTGTTTTTATTGCACATTCCTCCACAAGCTCCTCAGGTAGAGGGAGGAACAAGTAAAAAACATCTGGCAGCTCTTGTTCAGAAGATCAATGCCAGACACCTTGATGTTACTGAAACCCCTATCTCATTTCATAGATATTTCATTCCATAGTTTAGGAGAAATATCGACTGCCTGGATGTCCAAAGGTGGGTGAATATGTCCCATGTGGTTGTGTGTCAAAAAGTACAAAGCTAGACTTCCAAGTATTTAAATCAACAAAAGGTTGACTTCATCTTATGAGACTTTACCTGAGCAAAAGCTGGCTGATATTTAAAGAAAGCTTTGGACTTCCTCTTGAGTAAAATTTTAATCAGTTAAGGAAAACAAAATGCATCACTAAAGGTTAGACGATAGGAGCAGTAGGATTATCAGCCTGGTAATGGGGAAGCATAGCAATCTGTTCATGGCTGTGGCAGAAATGTTCATGGCAATTTTTGGACTCCCAGGATAGTCTTTGCTACAAACTTTCTCTTTGTCAGAAGACTTTGTCCTGGAATCCCCATCATGATCTACACTGACTCCTGTTGTCATCCAGTGTGATGACTTTAAATATCTTTCTGCTGATGACATTCAAATGACTCTGTTTTCCAACTATCACCCAAATACAAAAATCATACGTTTACCTGCTCACATCTTCTCTTAGATGTCTAATTGACATCTCAAACTTGACATGTCTGAGGCTAAATACTGGAGTTTTTCTTTCTCCCATATCTACTCCCACAGTCTGCTCATTCACTTACTCAATGAGAAAAAGCTGGAGTCATTTTTGCCCCTCTCTTTCTCTCACATCACACATTGATTCAGCAGACAATCATCTAAGCATGCCTTCAAAATCATCCTAGATCTCTTCACATGGCTCCTTCCCCACAGCAACCCTTCTGATTCATGCCCCACACTTTTTAAAGAGAATATTGTAAGAGCCTCCTGATTGGACACCCTGATTTGAATCTTACACTTTAGTCTAAAGCCATTTTGATCCTTTAAATGTAAGTTTGATAATGTCAAATCCTGTGATCAAAAAAAGATGTTCTGTATTCCTAATAAACCAGGTCAAGAACCTGTCACCTCTGGTATCTTGCTTGAGCTGTATTGCTGGAATCTGTTAGCAGCCAAACCACTTCAGTATGTTTTATCTTCACCAGAATGATAGTAAGCATTGCTTGAATGCAGGTATGTTGCCAAAGATGCTTTCTAGGCATCCCCAAAGTTATTATTGGTTGAAGGGCTAGAGTATCTCTGAAAATGACCTCCTCTCCAATCCTATGATAATATTTGCCTGTTATCTCCAGAATTAGATCTGTACATGCCTACACCCCATTATTCCTCTTAACCCCAAAAAGAAATGGGAAAGCTTCTTTAAAAATGGAGGAAAACAATAATAAGAATGGTACCTATGTTGGACCAAGCAGTTACCCCAACATGTCCTGTTAGACCTATAATTTGCTCATTGGGGCAATATTAACGTATTAACAAGATGTTGTGTCCTTGGTCAGAGCTTTCATTAGTGTCTGCGTACTTCCCTTATTCCCTTTTTCATGCCCCTGACCCCATGGACCTGTTGCACCTGGGCTTGAGGTTTCTTGGAAAGTCTTTTGCTAACAAAAGAAGGTGAACACAGATCAATAAATGGTCATGAGAATTGGTGCTATATTTTATTAACAATATATTCTGACTGAGAACTTCTGCCTGCTTTGAAGAGAAATATGAAAAGTAATGTGATGAACTGAAGTCCTACTCTAGAGTTTACAAAGCTCCTTTTGTTTGTAACTTATTGTTACTTTCAGTCTTTATGTTTCAAAGGTTTTAGATTGCTCCTTAGAGTTTAGAATTTATCTGTCCAGAACATTACACTGTCATAGAAAAGGGGAAAATATCCCCAAGTTCAAACTCGTATTTTCCATAATAAAGGCATAAAAATCCCACAGACCTCATTCTTCATGGCTGAATTGTGTGCCTTACAAGGTGAGGCATAGAACAAAAAAACTGCGCACATCTAATTTCCCTCAGTTCCCAGCAGTTTTCATTTTCAATCAACCACTACAAAGTTCTTTTTCTAGTTATCAGATGAACCCCCCCTGACAAAAAAAAAAAAAAAAAGATTTCATGCTCCAGGGCACTTCTGTGTTAAAAAAATATCACCCAAATAACTAATGCATACCTTAATGTGCTTGATATTCAACTTTATGATTCCAGTGTAGGCAGAAAGAAAACAGATGAATTACACTTGACTACATACCAAAACATACCTGTAAAGTAATCTTCCAAATGAAACAGAAAGGTGGATGCCTTTTCATATGCCAAGGGGAAGTACACTCATGACAACATCTGTGTTTTGTAAAACCAAAATAACACTAATAAAAAACATAGTACAAAATATAGAGCGATCAACACTTCTCACATGAGAAAGGTACTGCTAATATATTTTGACCTGTATTTTTTAATATAATTATGCTGATCATTAATTACAAAAAAACTATAAAGTATCCGTTTCTGTAGTTCAGGAATTTGAGGTATTTGAATGCATATTTTCCATGTGGGAATTTGACTAATGCACAGAAACTTTACAGAGTCATTATTACCAGTAAATTCCCTTTGTAGATGAATACCCATCTTTTCAAAGGACTTTCTATCATTATTTCAAAACAAAAGAAGAGAAACTATAGCCAATTACAATGAGAAACAAGCAGTAATTAGTTTTACTTTTATAAACTTCTGGGATGTTAAAATCCAGGGATCCCTATAGACAAGGGAGAAATATAAAAATATGTGTAATCATTTCAAGCTTTCCACCATAAGATAGGATTTTTTTTTCAATTGAAAAAGGTAAGATAATCCATAGATACATGTTCAAACTTCCCTGTGCCAATGGTCATGACAGTGCAGTGGAAAAACTTCTAACTGGAAAAACTGGGATTTGAATTCTGCTTTACAGATCACTGCTCAAAGTATGGTAGGGGTTTCTTTTGGAAGCTAGATGGAGTACCAAAAAAGTTCCTTTAAGAAATCGTCCCATGGAAGGATAATTAAATTTGGGTCTTTTTGCATCTCAGTAGTTATAATAGGACTAACATGTACAAGCATAAGATTTAACATCAAAGTTTCTGCAAGTCAGAGTTACCTAAAAATGGCATGGGAAGAAGGCAGAGTATATATTCAAGCATGAGTTTATACTAGACTATTACATGGCAAGTATCTGGGAGAGGAAAATCAAGCACTGAGAAAACTATAGGACTAGAATTTCTACTGACCCTGAGATTTTTTGCCTTTCCTGTGTCCATATTTTTGATCGTTCTCGAACACTATCCTCAGGTACTTGCTTTTGCAAAAGTTCATTAATTTAAACCATAATGAATCAAGTTCCTTTGAATGATTGTTATGACTCATGATCTCTATTTAAATGTATATGTCCTTCAAAAGTGTCTTCCATTCTAACCAGGGCAGTTTCACCTTGTGCCACCATGGTCACCAAAACACCATGGTCAGCACTACCTCCATTTTCCCTGCCCTACAACTCAGAATGCCTTCTTAAATTTCTGTTTAGGAGAATGCCTGCATTCTTCAATATCTGCCTTACTGCTTTAAATACTTTCTACTTAGCCCCCTATTGGTGAGGGAGGAATTCTTGTCCTAAGGTTATGGGAATGGCAGAACACAGAACACCCAACTCTAGACAAGTGATATGGACGGTTTATCAGCCACATATACTCAGCCCAGGAAAGGAGGGCACCATATGTCATACAGTGTCACACAGTGGATGTACTTAGGAACAGAGTGAACAACCATCAGCTGGGGAAGTAGATTTTGTAGTGTCAAGAGAGTAAAATTCTGTCTGGTTCCAAAAGAGAGACATGGTTTACTTCTTTGAATTAGTTCCATGAGCAGGGAAATGAAACCTCCTACTCAGGAATAAGCAAGAAATTATCTGTCCCTTTAGTGAGGAAGACTGTTTGGCTAGGGAACCATATTTGTGCAGGAGCAGAGTGCTGAAGGGAACTTGCGGAAAGTCTATTTGGAACCCTCCAAATGTCAAAGCAGGGCACAATACTGGACCTTGATTTTAGGCCTTCCACCACAATCATGTCTTATGTTTCTCATAAAATCTTCTTATAAAATGAGATAAAGTACACAAATATGATTTTTTTTTATAAAGAGTTTTCTTTATTTAATCGACAGACAGAGATCACAAGTAGGCAGAGAGAGAGGGGGAAGCAGGCTCCAATGCGGGACTCGATCCCAGGACCCTGAGATCATGACCTGAGCCGAAGGCAGAGGCTCAACCCACTGAGCCACCCAGGCGCCCCCACAGATATGATCTTTAAGTTACTACACTAACCTGCTGTTTTTCTGTCTACTATAAGTTTCATTGAGGTCCATATCCAATTGAACAAATAGCAAGAATGTAACATTATTTTACATATGCATTCTTACTACTAATTTGTTATTTGTATCTTAATATTCTAGATTTTATATCCCTTAAAAGTACTGACTTACATAAACCATATTTTACTTCACATTCTCCATTGCAATGTAGTCATTTGACTGGTTCAGTGACCTTATGAAGGGAGACAGAGTGGGGAAGCCTAATGTATTACCCACTGAATTCTCGTAAATCTGTTCATTCATCCTCACTTACAAAAATAGATGCATTTCGGAAAAACTAATTATAATATATATTCCCTTTCCTAGATGACTTCCATTATAAAATTGGTCATTTCTTCCCATATAAAACTAGGCCTTACTAGACTATGTTAAACATCTCTAACATGGAAGTGATTAAAATAGTCACGTGAAGTTCCAGGATAGAAATTATTAAACAGGAGGCTTGTGGGCACCTACTAAATAAAATTAAAGTAATTGGAAAACAGTAAGGATTTATTAAAGAGTCACATGAAAATTAACTTGCTAGGGCACCTGGGTGGCTCAGTCAGTTAAGTGTCTACTTTCGGCTTAGGCTGTGATCCCAGCGTCCTGGGATCAAACCCCGCATGAGGCTCCCTGCTCTGTGGAGAGACTGCTTCTCCTTTTCCTCGCCACTTGTGCTCTATCTCTCACTATTTCTGCTTCTCTCTCTATCAAATAAATAAAATCTTAAAAAAATTAATTTGCTTCTTAGCAGTTTTGCAACTATTATCGATTTAGAAACTACCATATAGACTATTCAAATTTTGTCGAGATATGTGACATGACTTTAATATTTTTGAGGATTAGAACTAAATTTATAGCTGGTAGAGAAATACATTGAGCATATTGATTTGTGTTAAGCTGACTAGAAGTTTCTTCTCATTTGATGCAAAACTCCATCTTTGGTCTTATTCTCTACAAAAACATGAATGGCCAGGATAGGACACAAAATATGCTTATCAAATTTTAAATGGCATACAGTTGAGAGAGATAATAAATGAAAGAATCGGATACAAAAATTATCTCAGCAAGCTGGAAAGCTTAGTCTGAAGAAATAAGATAAAATTTAATAGCAATATTACAAATGAAGCCTTATATTTAATTTAAAAATCCATTGTGCAAGTTACTGGATGGCTAAATCTGGAAATCGAGTTGATCACAAGATTAATAATGAAATGTCAGTGTTATGAGGATAATGTTCAGGGTCTAGAATGATGGGGCAGGTTGTCAAGGCACACCTGCACAGTCCAGCTCTGCACACATCTAGAGCCCTTCTCTGCTATGAATGTGCATGGAAGACCATGTTAAAGGCACAGGATGACCAGGGAAAATATCCAACTTAAGGTAAGAAAAGATAGAAGAGAGGAGAGTATAATTAGGGAAAACGTTTGGCTGTGATTTGAAATATTGGTTTAAGGTTTCTGTGCTTTGATTTTGTACTTAATACTAAATTGAAGAATGGAGACATCATTCTCTGTTACAAGAGATTGTAGTGGAATGCATATGTACTTGCATATACATCAAAAGTAATTCTGACAAAAATTACTACCCAAAGTTGATCAATACTCACTTACCAAGCTTTCAAGCCCTCTTCCCAGATCACCAGGCTAAAAAACAAAAGTATTTCGCTGAAGCCAAAAACCACTCAGAGGTCAGCCACAAACACAACTTCTATAAATCTAACAAAAACCTGATAGAAAGAAGCTATAGGAAAGGAAAGATAAGAGACAAGATAATAGTGCATTTCAAAGTGGTGAACTTCAAAGGAAGAAAGTTTGGAGAAAGGAAAGCAAAGGGTTGATATGGTTAGGAGTGGGGGGCCAACAGCAAAAAGAACTTAGTAAAATGACTTTGAATTCACCTTTTTTTTTTCCCTTTTTAAAAAAATTCCAATTGATAATGCAACTCTGGTAAAGAAGATTTTCAAATTTGCATATTTACTTTAAGATATTCCAAAGTGTCAGACAAATTGGATTTTTATTTATATTTAGCAAACTCATCATTTTCCCTGAGAAACAGAAAGCTCTGATGTTCTGAGGCTCTTTTTTCAACCATTAAATAAGCTGATATTCCCTCAGAATCTCCCAAGCTGCTGGAAAACTGAAACTTGACACAAAAATAATTTTGTTATGCCAAAGAGCCTGACAGGTGGGTAAAGTATTTGAGGGGAATCGCAGTGACTTTCAATTATCTATCCTTAGACACTTATCTGTTCCTCATGGTGCCCTACCTAATGAATAACTCTTCTGCAGATGGTGAGAAAACCAGGATTCTTAATTGCCACTAGGCTAAAATTAACATCAGTCATGAGCAATGCTAGGGAAAAAAAACAGGTATAACATAGTTCATCTATCAAGAAAAGGAAGCTCAATATAAACTTTGATGATGTATACTATAAAATGGGTGGGTTTTAACATTATGAAGCCCAATCAAATTCTTTTATTTCTGAGGGGTTCAGAACAATTGTTCCCAAAATGTGCCACTCTGGCATGTGGGCTATTTTGAGCTAAAGGCAAATGAGAAATCTGAGGGCTCAAGAGAGAATTTTGCCTCTCCCTTAACTACCTAGGAGAATCTAAATTGAGGATCTTTCCAAGAATAAGTGTTATTACCAGAGATAAAATTTGATCTGAGTGACCCTTCTGTATGGCAGGGCAAATATCTAATTATCAACCATCTGCTCTTTTTTCTTATCACCCTATTACTGCTCTCTTTCCCTTTGAAGCCTCAGGCCCGATCCCAATCCTTAGCTCAAGATGACATATATATACTCATTGTTCTAGTCTTTGAACCCCTCATGTATGTAGGTTTCTGTGCATACAGAAACTTATTTTTCCTGTTAATTTGTCTCATGTTGATTTAATTTTTAGACCAGTCAGGAGAATGTTCGGAGAGTAGAGAAAAATTTCCTTATGTAACAGCTCTAAGAGCAAGTATTAATAAAAACGGTTATAATTTTATATTATTTTTCCTTGAATTGATGTTTCTTAAATATGCTTTGGGGGGTGCCTGGGTGGCTCAGTGGGTTAAGGCCTCTGCCTTCAGCTCAGGTCATGATCCCGGGGTCCTGGGATCGAGCCCCACATTGGGCTCTCTGCTCAGCGGGGAGCCTGCTTCCCTCTCTCTCTCTCTCTGCTTACCTCTCTGCCTACTTGTGATCTCTGCCTGTTAAATAAATAAATAAAATCTTTTAAAAAATATGCTTTTGTATTTATATTGATTATCAAATCCTCAAAACTACCTTGAAAGATAGTATAATATTGCTTATTCATATCTCACCATTAACATCTATAACATGAGTTTAAGTAACTCAAGTTGACGTTAGTAATTTAAACATTATATACCTTCCTCTCCCAAGGTTAGAGCTCAGTTTTATAAGTGCTACCATTATTTCTCATATGAGCTTGCAGTTTCTGAAGCAATGATACGTATGCAAATAAATGTCCAAAAAATCGGTGCTGGAGTATATACAGTGTGCTTTCTGGACATATTTAACATTATTATAAGTCATTCTGTAAAAACATATTAAATTTTAGGGTATAACACACGCTTGCAAGGAAGGAGAAAAGTTTGAGTAAACAAAGGCTTTTTTTTTAGAAATTGATTTCAGATAATTATCTAGATTTCAAATATGTTTTAGCTGCTAGATTCTTGCAACTGAATACTGATTAGTTCAAAATCTTGCATATTGCCTCCTTCAAATCTCATTTCTCTATCACAGCTTGAAAGTAAGGACATGGGATAAAAACAAGGAAGCAATAGCACACATAGCTTCATAACCATAGCTCTGTGTTTAACTTCTGTTTCAGTACTCCAACTTCTAGGTCACATGCATAGATTTGAACAATCTAATGGCTCGGGGAACAAGAAGGGTCAGAGAAGTTTCTCCTTTCCTAATCTTTCCTTTTACTGTTGAGTTAAACAAGGTCTGTGAGATTAGAAACTTGGATCTAGGTTACTGGTATAAGTACGGACTTGAATCTATGTCAAGGCAAATTACATGTTGGAATCTTTGATGGAATTTAAATTCCACCCTAAAGCATCACTAAGCGGTAACACAAGAACATAAACCTCGATAAGTGTTGCTGAACCACATCCAGCCTAGGGTCTTCTAGGTGGAATTGTTCTGTAGGGGATTTTTATACCAACTATAGAACCACATCATAAAATTGGTCCAGAGTTAGGTGGATCAAACATTAAGAAGGAACTCATAATTTTCATCATAAAGTTCTCTGTAGTGATGGAACGTCAAATATTAAATACTTTTTCTCTTCTAGCAAAAGATCTTATTCCTGTGACTACCTAAGAATAATTAGATTGGCAAACACAGGTCTCATGTTTATATTTTATTTTGACTATGGCTATATGGAATCTTCTAAATGGCTTTAAACTAAACTGGCTTTCCACTTCTCAGGTTGAATTTGAAGGTGGGCAAATTTCATAATACTGAAAACCTTTATATAATGAAAACCATGGATACAGCCTGATTTTTTCATCCTGCAGCTATGTTTCTTGATTAGCTTTCCTTATGTTACTGGATATTTTGGGAAAGTTGTTACAGTAAAAATGCAAAAAGTAAAACTGAATGGTTCTTATCCAAGCCTTCTTGGGTCTTTCAGGGCAAATAAATAAGAAGTTGTTAAGTTCCATGACAGCCTCCAACTTAAGCCCTCTCTATGAGCTGTAGAATAAAGAGCTGCATGAAAAGGATAAGAAATTAGGAGCTCCTGGATATCAGTCCTTAAGATGGAATTGTCAGACTTCCTTATACCATGCAGTATTTAGGTCATTGTAAAAATATCGACTAGCTTTAAGGATAAATATTTATCTCCTTGTGGGAGGAGCATGTAAGAGTTTTCATTGTTGTTTGCTTTTTGTTTTTGTTTTTGTCTCTCATATTGTCCAGGGGACTTAAATAAGGCCACTTTGGAAATTATTTATAAAGAGTTGGCTTAGTGACATGATGCTTTAGCAAAAATCTCTGTGTGGCTTTTTAAAATTTAATTATGTCTTCAAGCATCTGGCTACTATTCAATTACTGCTGTTGGTGTCATCCATATCTATACTTACTAGAAAGAGACAGTGCTTGAATTGTCTACAGTTTAATGTTCCAGATTTTACTTGTTATTTATTGTTGTAAATGCCAGTATGCCCAAATCAAAAGCTTTACCCCAAAACACAAACACAATTTCCCAGAGCTTATATTTTTGTTCTGCACATTCCATTATCTTAGATAAGTTGTCTATTCCATCACAATGGAGAAATGTTTTCATTCCTACTTGGCATTAGATACGTACATTTTACTTTGTAATATGCTTATCATCAATCAATTTTCAGGAGCTGAGTCTATTACTAACATAAAACAGTGGAATGCTGCCTTGATGATAGAAAACAGAATGTCAGAGCCACAAAGACAGTAACTTGGGCAGACAGAAAGGCTAACACTTAAATGCAATTTCCTATTTTTTGGGAAGGAATTATTGGACCTTCTTTAGTCCTCTTCACTTATTCTGTTGCCCCTCAGGTCTTTCCTTTTTCGCTTTTAATATTAGATTTGGGGAGATTCAATTGACTGCTGTGCTCTACTGCCTAATCAGTCAGTAAAAGAGCACCAAAGTCAAGAAAAATATTTTAAGAGATGTCAGTTCCATAAAAGTCAACAGAGATAAAGAGATTTATTGCTTCTATCCTCACTGCTGACCTGATTCTATTGGAGTCGGAAATCAAGAAAATCCGATTGTTTGTGTGTGAGTATGAAAGCAAGCAAGCAAGCAAGCAAGCATGAGAAATAGATTTAGTTTGCAGGGGAAAGGAATAATATTTATAAGTTGTCAGAAATCCCCAGAAGTTGATATTTTACTGTGCTACCTGAATTTCTGGAACTTTTTTTTTTTCCTCTTGTTGACAGAGAAGGAAACAAATTAAACTAAAAGGTAAAATATTCTGTTATATTTATTTGTACGTTAACTTATATTCTTCCTTGATCAATGCTTATTATGCTCCTACTGGATTTTAGAAATTGTGCTAGTCACTAGAGTTAAAACAGTGGGCCATCCTAATTGGGCTCTATTTTCATATTATACAGCCTAAGGGGAAAGACTCACATTATTCAGTCATTTCATATAAAGAAAGATTAAAGGGTTTGAGATAGAGCAATGATGAGAGAAGAAACTGCTCAAGTTGTGGACCAGCTCTAACAATTTCTGTAATTATTAGGTACCTTCCGGGTCAGATCTAAGCTAGAAGAGATTGTGGTCAAGATTGAATCCTTGGATGGTCCTATGGTTATCTAAGATATTAATACAGAGATTTTCTGGGGTAGGAGGGAATTCAGAGATCATAATATGGTCCTTCATTTTACAGATGACAAAAAAAAAATATGTGGCTCAGAGGGCTAATTTGTTCACACAGCTCATTACTGATAGTTTGAAAAGTAAAAAATGCAGTTTCCTTGCTCTTTTCATTTCATAAATTCTGTCAAAATGTTTTAATGGTACCTTATACAAACAGTTTTTTTCAAAAGCCACTCTTATTGTAAGGGCATTAGGAGTGAGTAGTACTATACACTACATAAAGTAGGTTATGTTTTAGTTTCTGTAAGAGACTGTTAAATATTGCTATTTACACATATCTCGTCTCACACTAACCTAAATATTCTAATAATTGATTAATTCAATGAAAAGGGATTACCCATCACAAACTAGGAATTCTATATATAATACCCTGTCATACAATCTAAGGTCTCAAAATGTACTAGCATACATAATCCATAGTTCCTTAATAGTCATGTTTCTCCATTTAATATCATCTGGGAGAAGAGAGGAAGGGAGGATAAAAATTGCAGATTTTCATTAAAAAATTGTATGTATGTATCTATAGATATTTCTATCATATACCTATATATATCTATAGGTATCTATATATTTATATATGTCTATATAAATATAGATAGACACATTGGTCAATGTCATTTAAATGCCTTTAACTTCTTGGGATGCCTGGGTGGCTCAGTCAGTGACTGACTCTTGATTCCAGCTCAGGTTATGATCTCTAGGTCTTGGGATCAAGCCTGGGGTTGGGCTCCATGCTCAGCAGGGAGTCTGCTTGAGATTCTCTTACTTCCTCTCCCTCTGCCCCCCCCCCACATACACGTTCTTACACTCTAAACAAATAAATTTTAAAAATAAATAAATAAACAAATGCATCTAACTGCTCAGCAAATTTTAGGCATGGATCCACCCACCTTGTAAATGCTGATTTCAGATTTCAAATACAGTTCCAATGGGTTCTAGTTTGTCATTACTCTTATTCTTCTTCTTGTACCTTTGTCACCAAAACATAATGCCCTTGGGATGCCTGGGTGGCTCAGTTGGTTAAGCGGCTGCCTTAGGCTCAGGTCATGATCCCAGCGTCCTGGGATCGAGTCCTACATCGGGCTCCTTGCTTGGCAGGGAGTCTGCTTCTCCCTCTACCTCTGCCTGCCACTCTTGTCTGCCTGTGCTCTCTCTCTCTCTCTCTCTAACAAATAAATAAATAAAATCTTTAAAAAAAAACATAATGCCCTTGAATATTTTGACTGCTAATAATTTTTTAAAAGATTTTTATTTATTTGAGAGAGATAATTTTTTTTTTAGAAACGGCCATCACTTACCGTTCATAATTTTAAAACATTTTTATTTTTAGATTTATGAACACTAATTAAAGAAACTAATTAATCATTTTCCATTTCCATTTGATCAATTTCTTTTCAGCCATTTTTGTATTATCTTGGCCATTGGCTTTTTTCCACTTAATGAAATGTGTCAAGTGCATTTCGGTGAATATCAAAAACATAGAAAATACTGTCACATGTTTTGTAAAGGAAAAAAGCATGCCTCAACTCTACCATAAAACATGCATGATGAAATGCCTTGTGTTGAATGAACTGCATGAGATCAGATTTCCTTTTCTGTCCTTAGAAATGGTCTACTGATTCAATAATGCTCACTAATTCTTGCACTTGAGGAAATTCATGTAGCATACCATATTCTGAAGACATATAACCTGAGATTTCTATTTCAACTTCACCAACATCATTAGAATATTAAGTGTGGCTATCTTGCTCTGCATTAATCTTATTACCTGGTAATTTTAAAAAGTTGCCTTTTATACGTGTCCTACTCATTGCCATTATAGATGGAAAGGTTGGTTTGTTTGTTTTCTGAATCACAGTTCTTAATTCTGCTCAAAGAGAACTTAGAACAAATTAACTAAAATCCTACCAAGAAGGTGGCACCAGATTTCCCTTAAACATTTTTGAAGAAAGAGGCAATCCTTTAGGTAATGTAATAAGACAAACTGACAAATGATCCAAACTTGGTGATTTATTTCACTACTGTATCATTCTACCAGGTGATTCCACCATTTTCCCATTTCCATATTACTTCAATTTTTTATTAGAATAACTTGGTAAATTGCAGTTCTAGATGGCAACATAGGAGACTCCTGAGCCCACCCTCTCCCACAAAAGTACCAAATTCATAGCTATACATGGAGAAATTCCCTCTCAAAGAAATTCAGAAAACTGAGTGGCTCCCACATATTGGGCAAAAGAAAAAACCCACAGTGAAATGGGGAGAGGCAGAGGCAAAAGTCTTGCTACAAACCCCACCCCATCATGGCAGCATATGGTTGGAAGGAACTTAAAACTCCTCACTTCACCCTGAAAATTGAAGGATTTGGACCCAATATCTAATGCTTCTGCTTTTAAGACTTCCATCTCAGGGATAGGCTCCCAAAACACTTAGCTCTGGAAGCCAATGGAACTTGTCTTCAAGATACCTATAAGACTACAACAAACAAATAATTTGGGGGCTTGTTAGAACTCACCTTGGCTATTCTCCCAGGGCTCAGCACTGAGGCAAGAGATTGAAATGCCCATCCCCCAGTCTTTCCTGGAAAGAAGCCTATCTGCATATCTTAAAAGCCACAGCTCAGGGTCAGGCTCCTAATTTAACACAAAACTAGAGGCTGACTGCAATTTTCTCCAGAGACAGGAAGGCCAGCAAGTACCATCTTTGCACTCTCCCTTTGTCCTGCTCCAGTCTGTGAATCTCCCTGAGCAGAGGCATTTGTGCACAAAAGATATGGGAAAGGAAGATCATCAAGTTTCCATAATAAGTCTTAGATTTATAAAAGGGCCCAATGGGCCCTTAGGGAAAAAGCAAGATAAAAGTTGTTTTATTGCTTTAAAAATATAAATTTTCTCTTTATTCATTAAAGATCTTAAAAAGAATAAAAGTCATGAAATATAAATTCTTACATGTTAATAGAACTTTTAAAAAAGAAACCCAAAGATTGGAGTTCCGAGAGACCTGCTAGTATTCCCAGTGTTAAATTTAAATACTTCCTATTGATAAAGTTGAGTAAGTTCTCTATAGGTACTCTTTTTTTTTTTAAGTTTTTATTTATTTATTTGACAGACAGACATCACAAGTAGGCAGAGAGGCAGAGAGAGGAAGGGAAGCTCCCTGCTGAGCATAGAGCTGGAGGAGGGGCTCCATCCCAGGACCCCAGGATCATGACCGAGCCAAAGGGAGAGGCATTAACCCACTGAGCCACCCAGGAGCCCCTTTTATAGGTACTCTTAATGACAGTAATAAACATACTTATCAAAACATGTGTCATTTAAATCTGCTTACTCCTTAAACTTCTGGTAGATATCTAAGACCTGAACTTAAGGTCAGGATTTTTAGTTATTTAGTTCTTGCCTAATGGAATTAAAAAGTACTTCCTCAGGCTTTTCAAAATAATAAAGTTTACTAAAACATTAATATGTTGTCCTAATATCTCATGGCTTTTTAAGTTTTCACATTCTTAAAGGCTTTATTATAATTTGATTTCCTAGTTTGTTTGTTTATTTGTTTCCCTGTGATTTGAGATTGAGCTCATGGAAAAACTTTGTTTTTAGTTATATTTTTCTGGCATTATATAGTCTGCAAAAGGTAAATTTTAGAGTGCCTGACTAAAGATCCCGCAATTAGCTGAAGGATTCTGGTGACTCCACACTATTCAGGGATAAAGTCCTGCTCATCCAAGGAAGTCCGAGTTTGGAAAATAAACATCCATTCTGCATAGAAAGCATCAGCTTGGCTGAAGATAACTACAATTTATGGATAGGAGTTTGGAAACCTGTATTGGAAAAGCCATGTCAGAGTCAGAGGCTATTTGGGCAAAGGACTGGTTTGTGAACACCTCAGGACATGTACCATAATTTACCAGAAATACCTAATAGCAGGCACTCTTCTTGCTTTTGATAGGCAGTGATTAATATAATCACAAGTGAAAACGCCAGTTTTTGCTTCAGGGTATTTCTCTACACAGCAAAAATTTCCCAAGTATTTGGATAAAGATCATACTTACTAAAATTGCAAAATAAAAAGTCCTTCTTGCTTTGCATATATTTACATAGAGGTAACATGACATCCAAAAAGATGGAGAAACTCAGGTAGGTGAATTAACAAGAATTTAACAAAATCTTGCATATTTGAAGAGATTTTGCCTTACATTGCCCTCTTGACAAGTCTTGGTTTTTATTATTTCTGGGATTAATCATATCATTTAATCCTTTATCCATTTATTTTTGATCGAACAGTGTTTACATATAGCATTTTTATTGGTTATTTATTGTTTATCAAAAACACTTCTCCATGTTGTCCAAAAACCTACCACCTATAAGTCAGGTCCACATATGTCCTAGTTTGCTGAGGATAATCCTGGCTTATGATTAGTTTTTTGTTTGTTTGTTTCTAATTTTTTTTTTTTTTTTTTTTTTACTATTGTCTGCTTTTACTCTCAAAGAGTTCTGGTGTCCAAGAGAAACATTATATGGTCATTCTACACACACAAGAATGTACAAAGACTCATTCTCCTATCCCTTAGTTTTTAAGAACTAATTTTGACTACAGTAAAAATGACTCAGGATGGAAATTAAGAAAACTCAGAGCCCCTAAACTCAAAACAACAGTGGACAAGTTCTCTTTCGGTGGAAGGTATTGAGTTGGAGGATCCAGCAGACAGAGGCCTGTGAATCATTCAAAGGCCAAATCTGATTCTTTTATTGATTCTTCTATATCTAGCTGAGTGTTGGATAGATAAAAACAGTAAATACTACCAGATAGATTAAATTCTTAGTTTGACAGACAGAATGACCACTCAATATCAGAATAATATATATTTGTGGTGATTTTAAGGAATGTCTCTCTGAAACAATCACATCTATACAAATAGGTGACTTGGACTTCATTTTGAATAAATTTTCTTTTTAGTGAATACAGTAAAGAATGAATGAACTTGCCTTTGATGTTCTTTGAGGTAAAGTATGCCCTGTAGTCATTGGCAATTGATTTGAAGGGAAAAAGAAAAAAAAAAAAAAAAAAAAAGAGTGTAAGAATGTATTTATACTGGAAAATGCTGTTTTTACAACCAGATTCACTGTAGAACATGTTCTAAAACTGAAGCTTTAGATTTTAGCTAAGACTATTTTTTTCTCAGAAAATTTTGTATTTCTCTAATTACTGTGGTTTTAATATTAAACAGACTTTTCCAGTTTATGCCAAGCATTTATTTGGGAGTAATTTCCATACCTGAATGAAAAAATTATGATGCAGAACTGCCAAAATGTATCATTAAGTCAGTGAATTCTAAATTAGGACACTGTATTCCGATGTGGCTGAAGTAGCAACTGGGGTACTGTGGAAGCACAGGGGCTTTGGTGAGATACGTTTCATGACCCACACCTCACCCTAAAAAGGAAATAGGACAAATCTCAGCAGAAACACAGACTAAAGATGTAAAGCTAATTAAAACAAAAAACGGAAACAAAAGACAAAACACCCACAAAATGTTTAAAATGGGCATTTAGGAAAAAGCGGAATTGTCACAGACATCAGAATACTTGACAATAATTAGTTATATGTATTTTTTTTAATTTTACTTATTTATTTGACAGACAGAACATAGGTAGGTAGAGAGGCAGGCAGAGGGAGAGGGAGAAGCAGGCTCTCCGCTAAGCAGGGAGCTGGATGAGGGGCTCAGTCCCAGGACCTTGGGATCATGACCTGAGCCGAAGGCAGAGGCTTCATGACTGAACCACCCAGGCACCCCAACAATGATTAGTTATTGAAAGAGCTTATAGAAAGTAAGGTATGCTCCCTCACCCTAAGAGGTGGTCAGGTTCTTCCCTGACCCTGTTTCTCCTCATGTAGTTTCCATCTTAGTGAGTAACACTACCATCCACCTTGTAACCTAAGCCATGCCCTGAACTCACTTTTCTCTTTTCAGCAATCTTAGTATTACCTTCACAGCCTTGCCCAAGATCAATGAAAGTGCCACACTCATGCCAGCTTCCTGTTAATATATGCTAATCCTAGAGTAGGGGTTGATCATTTCGTCAGACAACCTATTAGGTATGTGTGAGAGTTACCAGTTAATATGTTACTTTTTTGGGCTGGAATCCAACATCAATTTCCTATTCTTCTTCTAATCATTCCACTCTTGTGCTGGGATATGACCTTTTCACTACCTGATGATGATACGGTCAATCAAGATTGAAAAAAAGGCTGGGAAAGCTGATCATAGATTCATCCACCAATGGTAACCTAAAGAAACTTCTTTCTTTCTACCTGAAAGCCAGGTTCTGCCCTCATTCCTTCCTTGCTTCCTCAGCATCCAGTTATCCTTGTGAGCTCCATAAATCACTCCATGAAAATTCCTTTCACTTAAATTAGCTTCAGTTTCCCTTGTTTGAAGTCCCAAATTCCTAACAGACACACCATGAATCCTCCCAGAGGTACTGACTGCATTCCTTGGGCTTAGAGTATGCCTTACCGTTCCCAGCAACAAGCACTGAGACAAGTATATTTTGCTTAAAATGAAAATGAAGTAGCACAAAAAGATGGTATTAGACTCATCCTCTAATTTATTCTCACAAATTTTTCCTTGTGATTAGTGTAGCTAGTAGCTAAAACTGTTGCTTGGACACAAACAAAAATGCCAGAAAATTATTTTGCTGGATAGTAAAAAGCAACTGACTTTTGTACCAGATTATTATTACAGCAATTACACAGCTGACATGCAGAAGCCTTGAAGATATGTGGCTCTTGGGATAGCAAACAAGAAGTCTGAAATAAATGAAACTCAAATACCAGAGTCATGTTGATGGTCAGCACTGCTCCTCTTGGCAAGAAAGCAGATTCTCCTCTTCTAAGAAACAATTTGCATGACATTTGCTGTAGACATTACTTTTCCTCCTGGCCACACATTAATTGATTACCCAGGTGCTCAGAGTAAGGAGAGGAACACTAAGTGCTTATAAGAGAAGGAAGGAAAGAAAGAAAGAAAGAAAGAAAGAAAGAAAGAAAGAAAGAAAGAA